>CAIGRP010060482.1:0-20928 GCA_903798385.1 Fraxinus cuspidata | reverse complement strand
TAACATTGTTGATCACATATTTCTACATTATGATAACAATGAAGCCATCGTGCAAGCGAAGGAACTAAGGTCTCATCAATGATCCAAACATATATTAAGCCGGTATTATCTCATTTGAAATATAATACAATGAAATGACATAAAGAAAGAACGGATTCCCACAAGTTATTAAATTGCAGAACCACTGACAAAGAGTTGTCGCAGCATAAACATGACCATCATGTCGGCTCTTATGGTATAAGATACATAAGTGATTGAATCCAGTACAAGTGGGATTTTGTAAGTGTTATGCCCTAGGTCCAATTAACTTTGGAGCATAAACACTTTTAATATATATATTATCGATGCATATTTATAGTAATATCTATTATTTAATTGAAATACTAGTCTAATAAACTAAATAATAGAATCTATAGATTCAAGTCTTGGTAATTTGTTAATCACAAAGAGTTGTGATTGTGAGATACAAATTACTTATGTTCTTAAATCGACCGTGATCGAAGTAATAACGAGATACGGATATCGTTATTACGGATAGACTATCACGTGTAGCATTCTTACTTGTGAAGTAAGTAGCTGATCTCACAAGCTAAAGTGTGGTAACACTTGAATGAACACTTGGATGTTTTGTTATAGAACAAAACATTAGAGACCTGCTGAGAGATTCCACATGGATAACTATCTGAGTGTTAGTGGTTAATTTCTAACGTTCGGTAGTGGAATTGGTCCTTTGACTTAAGGCCATCATAGTGCCTTATATGAGGACAGTCATACTTGGTGGTGTTCGATGTTGCTCTGCCAAGAGTCGCTAATACAGTATCGTTCGGGTATGTCAAGAATCACATGAAGGGTGTGAATGATCGATAGAGGATTCGTCACTCTTAGATAGTAAAAAATTATGATCTACATTTTGTGGTAACACTTGAATGAACACGTGGATGTTTTGTTATAGAACAAAACATTGGAGACCTGCTGAGAGATTCCACATGGATAACTATTTGAGTGTTTGTGGTTAATCTCTAACGTTCGGTAGTGGAATTGGTCCTTTGACTTAAGGCCATCATAGTGCCTTATATGAGGACAGTCATACTTGGTGGTGTTCGATGTTGCTCTGCCAAGGGTCGCTAATACAGTATCGTTCGGGTATGTCAAGAATCATATGAAGGGTGTGAATGATCGATAGAGGATTCGTCACTATTAGATAGTAAAAAATTATGATCTACATCTTATCCAGTTAAGTTGATAATGAAATCCTTAGCCAAGGTGAATTCACAAGTCGAAAAGGAGTTTTCGACTTACATTGACTTAACAGTGGGATAAAAGAAATGATCGATAAATGAGATCGACACATATCCATATCTCATAATTGATCGGATCATATGACGAAAGGATTATAGTTTCACTGTAAGAGATTGTGATCTACATTTTATCCAGTTAAGTTGATAATGAAATTCTTGGCCAATGTGAACTCATAAGTCGAAAATGAGTTTTCGACTTACATTGACTTAACAGTGGGATAAAAGAAATGATCTATAAACGAGATTGATACATATCCATATCTCATAATTGATCATATGATAAAAGAATTATAGTTTCACGGTAAACGAACAAGTTTGGTTTTGTCACATCGTGAAATATTTCCCGTCACATGTATTGTCTTGACACATGCTAGATGTCAATTTGGGACGACAAATGTGAATTAGTGATAAATTAAAAATGGATGTTTTAATTTATTGACTTTAATTAGATCAAAATAATAATTCACGCCATTAGACATCGTAATTGGGAACCTCATGAGTCACACTCAAAAGAGAACTAGAAGAACGAGATTTACCAATTAATTAATTGACAAGTGTTGGATAATTAATTTGGTTGCTTATTAATATGCCCGAATTAATTAATTGGATTAATTATTTCATGGACCAGATTTAATTAATTTGATTAATTAAATAATGGACCGTGTTAAGTTTAAGAGATGGGCCTAGCCCGCTTGAACTTATATTAATAGGCTGCTAGGGATTGAAAAACTGTAGGAAAATAATTCATTATTTTTGTTAGCACAATAAAAGAAAACCCTAGCCGTCATTCTTGTTCTCTGTGTGGATCACCATTGGAGGCTGGACAATTGGACAGATTGGAATGCAGATCGTGATAATTGGAGTTCAAGAAAAACAAAGGAGTTCGTAGAATTAATCAAAGGTATTAATTTTATCACAGTTTCTATCTAAACACAAAACAATTCCTTGTATGGGAATTGAAATTATTTTAATTTTTCGCAGTGCATCATTGATTCAGTTTCCAACAGACAGCGCCTCGACACAATCGGAGTGGAGCATGGCTTTGCGAAGATAGAATGGTGGCACCGCTTTCGAGAAAATTTCAGCACTACACCTCTAGTATTATTATCATAAATTTCTCTCTCGATATTCGATTTAGGCGATTCAAAGTGGGTTGTAAAGATAACTCAAAAGGATACAACTTTACCAGAAATATCTATTTTCTAATTCGAATTTTTACTAGGCCAAAAATCGGTCTTAATCTCTGGCTGAAAATCTAAAACATTCTTGTGCGGTTGAAAATTGAATTGTCAAAATATTTTGGTCATATTTTGCTACTTTTGACTTTTAATTGCATCCAATTGAACCATAGCATTCTCGAATCTTCATCGTGAGTTTCGGCACAACCTTTGAATATTTACACTTTAGTACTCCAACTTTGGATTTTTTTCCCTTTTTTCCTCCAAATTTCACTTCTTTCTTCCAAATTCATTTCGTTTCATCGAGTTTCACCTAATAAACGAAATATACAATGAATTATGCTGTAATTGTTCAAAATAAGTATTAAATGTCTATATTTTTAAGTCCAAATAAGTGTATTAAATATACTTATCACTTCTCTGCACTGTTTGTATCTGCATGGCCACCGTGAAAACTCTAACTTTACCTTGCTGAATTTTAGGTTATATTTTACTCACTAAAGAGGTAATATACAGCACATCTTGCTCTCGACAACTAATATCCACAAGGTGTCTAACAAATGTGGTAATTCAGATCACCTTGTATGTTCTAAGGTGCAAAATTTAGAGTTGGAATTGGGGAAACTAATGAAACTTGATTCAGTTCGAAAATTCAAGCTTCCAATTCCATGCATAAAAGATGCAGCCCAAATCCTATTGTCCTATATCTATGCACTGAAATGTAAATAAAAGAAAAAAAAAAGGAGCTGTTAGTCTCATCGTTATTGGGACACTCTCCAACTTTCATCTTCATTATAAAATTCTAATGTACAACTTCTAGATTGTAATTTTCACCGACTTTCGAGCATGGTTCCGGGTTAAATATCCAAATTGTCGCTGAATTTTTGAAATGTTTTTCTATAGTCATTGAACTTAATTGCTCTCTGAGTAGCTACTGAACTTCTTAAATGTTACCCAATTGTTATTAGCATTTAAAAGCTTTTTAAGCTATCACTGAATTTACTAAAATGATAGCTCATTCATTACTTGTTATTTTGAAAGTTAATGGACTAGATAAAATGACGGATGAGATAACATTTTGTCAAATTTATCAACTTTGTTGTTAAATTGTAAAACAAAGAGTTAGCGATATCAAAAAGACTCGGCGGCTTGGACCGCCCGGGCTCGACCCGGAAAAAGCCCGAGCCGAGCCGCCTCATGGCATCGAGACGAGGCTCAGGCCGAGTCCTATTTTGGGACGTTGGCTCAAGCTCGAGCTAGCCCGTGGCTTGTCATCGGCCCGTGTCACTGGCCGAGCCGATTCTTTATAAAAAAAAAGAAATTTAAAAAATAGCTGAAATTATAGTTGTCTGGAGCTTTTATTTATTTAAGTTCATATGTATTTTTTTTTTGTATATATTAATATTTAGTTATTATTTATAATATGTATAAATTACACAAAATTTAAATACATTATAAAAAATTAGAGATTTGTAACGAACAATTGTAGCTGCGTTTCAGAACTTTTCATTTTTTGTAGATTATACCAAATTTTTTGTGTGTAATCTACAATTTTAAATCTTTGAATCTTCGCTTTCTTCCTCAATCTCACCCAACCCTCAAAACTTCATATCCTTCTGCACTCTAAACCAAAACCTAGAAAACCCACTGCCTTTCCATCAATTATCGTCAACTCCACCCCACCCTAACCTATCCTAACCGAAGTGAAAATACAATCCAAATCAAACCGGACTTTGACAAACCCCATTACAAAGTCACAACACTAGTAGTAGTACTAGTAGCACCACCGGAAATACAACAACGGATAGTCCATTAATGTATTGTATTTATACTACGATGAGGGTAGTGTAGGGTAAGATTGTGAAAGGATTTGCGGTGGCTGACAACAGAGCAGTGGATTTTATAGGTTTTGGTTTAGGGGTGGGGGTGGGGGATAAATATCTAAGGGTGGGGTGAGATTGAGGAAGAAGATGAAGTTTTAAAGGTTTACAATTGTGGTTGACACAAATAAAAGGTTTGGGTATGATTTGTAAAAAAAAATGAAAAGTTTGAGATCGAAGCTACAATTATTCATTTTTTTAAGAAAAAAATTTGCCATTTTAAGTAGAATCAATGCCTTTACTAACGAATTTGGACAGTAGGATAGTATTTCGCACGGAAAAGTCCATTTATGTAGGTATTTTGTCAAAATGAAAGGATATGGAGGTATTTCATAACAGAGGCAAAGAGCAAGGGGTCACCAATTACCCTTTATAAAAATTGAAACCAAAATTATTATAAAAACGAAAAGAATCTTTGTTGGACCCACTACGCACGAAAGATTTGATGAACAAAACCAAAAAAAAAAAAAAAAAAGAAAATATACTAAGAAAGAATATTAGAATAATTGTAATTAGAGGTTTAGTAATAATGCAGATTAGATTAGTAAAAGAAGGTAATGATGGGTTGGTTTGTTTAAATAGAAAAAATAAGTTATGTGTTAGGTGGGCCCCAGAGGGAGAGGCTCCCATGAAGTCCGACTTTGCACGCGTAGTCAGTAAATGGAGCCCACAATCAGAATTAGCAAAACACACGCATGTCCATGCAACGCAACCAAGAGTCGAATTTTATGACCCCTGCAATGTCGAGATAGAACTGGTAATAGTACAGTATACAAACCATACACATGGGCGTTTTAACCTTTACATTTTTGCCTTGTTTTTTCCTTTCTTGTTATGCACAAATAGTGTTTTAAAAAGTTTGTTTAAGTGGCACCTAGCTCAGAGTTCGGACAAAACGCTTCGCTTCGTGTCTATGCACTTTTTTAAATAAGTAATTATGATTTTGAGACTCGTTACTTTATTGTAAATTTCAAAACTATGTATAAAATTCCTATAAATTTATGAAGTAAGATTTGTCTAGTTGAAAATTGAAACTATGAAAAATAATTTAATTTTGCATTTCGAAAACTTCAAAATTGTATAATTGACTAATTTTAAGAATTATTTAATAAATATAGTATTTAATAATTTTAGATATAAGAAAACCTTTTTTACGCACAGACGTCGCGTAGACTTACTTAAACTCATAAAGGTTGAAACTTCGTTTCCACGCCCAGTCACACTTCACTTTTTTTAGGACACTATGCACAAGTCAATTGCAGTGCTTTCTAATCTATCTACATAGGCATATTGTCTGTCCGTAATTTCATGTTCATATAGCTTAAATTTTGTAATAGTGAATTTTGGAGAAATTGTGATTTGAAAGTAGAAAAAATTTTGGGTGTTTGTGCAAAATATTTTATTTTGAAAATGTTTAATTGAAAATAAATTTTAAAAGAAAAATAAGTTTTTAGATAATGGGATGACTATAAATAGCATTGGATCTATCTTGTTAACATTTACAGTGTATGAACATGCGTGCCAATGAACGTCGGCAAAAAGGTAACATTGAAGGTCAAATTAAGGTAAATTCCACATGCTAATAAGACTAATGCCACGGATAATAGTAAATAATCATCAAATGTAAGAAAATTAAAAAGTTGTAAGAAAAGAAGGTTGAATTCTAGGTGAAGTGGCCGCGCCGGCCAAGGAAGAGTGTTAATAAATAATGAATAAAATATGAAATTTAAGATGATAAGGCTGTGGTAATGATGCCAAGTGGGTTATCTTCGAACGGGGAAGAAAAAAAGACGAGTTAAGAGACTAATATTTAGAGCTTGGTGACATGCGAAGGGTGCAATCCTTTGTCTGTTGTTTGCCTCATAGGCCAGTTTGGTGGGATTAAAGTCTAAATTTTAGTATAAGTTCAAGAAAACAATTAATTTGAAGTATATATTTCATGAATTTCAGAACTCTTTAATCATATATGTTGACGTCAAAAGTTGTATAAACAAAGTTCAAGCCAACTTAAAATGATAATAAGAACTCGACTGGTTATTAACCAAGAGATTACCAATGTTTAACACAACTCTCTTATCCTTTTAATGGAGATCTTTGGAATATGACCAAATTGGCAAATATTGTCTTGTCAAGTTCCTCTATCTGTCTTCTTTCCTTCTTTTTATAGGGAAAATTCTGCATACAATTTCCATTTTCAAATCTTGTCAGCTACAATGTCGAGCTGAGAAAGTACATACATTGTCACGTTTAGATTGGCTAAAGAGTTCGGCCTGTTAAGTCATTATGGGTTAATCTCATATTTGGTCCCCAACAATTATTAAATTACTTAAGGGGGGAAGCTAAAGCATTTAATTTGTGTGAATAGCTGGCCCTGATATAAGATCTGTCAGGTGTCACTTATTTGTGGAGGGTTTATACAATCTGTAAGAAGATTCCAATCATTATGCTCCATTTGGCCTTGATAAACTACATAACCGAGTTGACCTCATATACCCGAACTCACATTATCACAGGCTTACGGTACACGTCAAACTGTATTTTGTCGACCTCGTAGGTTGGTCGTCAACAATTACCCCCCAGGTCAGTACTTCGCCTATGTGACGGGCTGACCTTAGCAATGTTGGGCACAGTTTTTTATTTCAAAATTATAACAGCAATTAATGATCGGGACTAGTGTCACGCTGTGAATGGCTGATGATCTGTCATGCAATTTTGATTTCTTCCCCTGGAAGCTTCCATGAAACATCGCCGTCTTAAGGCAATGAAATCAAACCATTGATTTTCCCTCAATTCTTCATCCTACGATCCAGATTGCACCTTTTAATATTCATTTTCTTTAAATGAATTTCACCCTTTCTTTTTTCTCATTTTTACTTTCATCCATTCAGATTTTTGCTTGTTTAAATATTTTCTCCGCGACCATGTTTACTTTTTGAGTGAGATTGGCCATATTCAGGTATTCCCTTTAGCAAGATTACCTTTCATTTTTCCTACATTTTGTATTTCTCCTAGTTTAAATGAGTTCGAACGAATCACGAGTACAGTCATGGGGTAACCAATAGGAAGAAACCATACCTTCTTCGTCCTCTCCTTCATTCAACTCATCTTCTGCCAGTTTGGATTGTTAGGAGATTTTAACACCCATTCCCATTACTTTGGTCCACCCAAAACAACCAAACATTCATAGGAATATGGACCAAAGTCGTGGGAGAGAAGGTGTGAGTTCTCAGGGGGAGGGGGGTAACGAGGGAAATAGTCAGGAATGGGGTGCGGACTCTTATAGGTCGATGGTAACGGGGGATATACTTGCTAGTTGGAGACCTAAGTATAGTATCCCTAGTTCTGTAGAACTAATAATACCATCTTCATCCGACCGAGCTATTACTCCTCCAGTAGGATGTATAGCTTTAAATTCGGGAATTCTTTAGGCTGGCCTAAGGCTTCCTTTCCCCAAGATAATACGTAAATTTTTGTCTTCGTGTGGAATAGCTCCTACCCAACTCTGCCCTAACGGGTGGAGGACTTTTGTGGGGACTTTAATCTTATGAAATCAACTAGGTCATCCCGAACATAGTATATCCCAATTCAATTCCCTCTTTTCGTTTAAAGAGGATAGAGAAAATTCGGGCTGGTGGTATACCAGCGTCAGACCTAGGACAGGGGAGGGGGGATGGGCTCATCAATAAAATAGTAGAAAGAGGAGTTCTTTTATGTACTGGGAGAATGTCATTTTAATCATGCCGAGGTGAATAGAGAGAGTGTGGTCCCTACTCTCTATCACCCTTTATGTAAGTGAAAATCACCTTTGATTTTTGTTTCGGTTCTTATGTATAGATCGTTCTTTTAATTGTCTTATTTTCCTCTTGCAGTTTACAAGGTATCCGCTTTGAGTTCAGCCACCCAGAGATAGGCTGACACCATCCGAGCTCTCCCACAAAGGCAAAAGTCATGCAAATTTGTGATCTAAGACACAAATTTATTCTAAGCGGGTCTATTTCAGCCCGTGCCACCAACTCCAGTCTCGACCCGAACTGCAACTTCGGTCCCTACCTCTTCTCGTAACTATGCTTCATGTTGTCTTTTTTAGCATTTATCCTTATCATGATACTAATCTTATAACAAAATTTGTTTTAGGCCATAATCCAGACATGTTGGGGTATAAGGCGGCTAAAGCAGCAAGGACAGCTGCGAAGAGGAAAAAGAAAGACACGCCTATTGAGGTCGTAGTCCAGGCTAAGGAAACCGAGGTTGAACCTAAGCAGCCTTTGAAGCGATGCCAATCTGAGGAACCACCTAAACACTCCACTCCAGCAGTTCCTTCTTCCGAAAGGTCCACTTCTCTGTTGCCCCATCAAGGGTCGCCATCGGTGCCTGTTGCTATTCCTCTAACTACTGCGGCTAGCTTCTCGAAGTCGTAGGATATGCCCAAATCTGCAGAGACCTAATGTTGATAACCTAATGGGCTACCAACCTGAGATATTCCTCTATTTCTTAAGAGCTCCATCTCCTGTGAGTGAGTCTATAACAGCACTACCTTTTTTCCTAAGAGAATCGGCAACCCTCCTCACCAAAAGTAGGAACGAGAAGAAAAGGCAGTTTTTGGCTGAGATACCTATCGGCAAGGCTATTATCTTAGCCGAACTCCACAGCCAAAGATCTATTTTGTATATGATGTCGGTGACAGAAAAGGTGATCTTTCAAGTTAATTATTTTTAAGGACTCAATTTAAATAGGGTATTTCATAACTCAAACTCTTTTCCTATTTGTTAGGTAAAAACTAAGCTAGATAAAATGCTCCAAGTGAGAGATCAGGCCACAACTCTTTTTGATAAGATGGAGGCAGAAAAGGCGAGTTTTACTGAAAAGGAGAGAGACTACGAAGATCGCCTAAATAAGATGGGAGAAGAGCTGAATGTCAGGCTGACTACTGAGCTAAAACTTATGGACGATAAACAAAAAGAGGCCGAGCTTCGATACTTCATTCTTGGTGGAAACATATATAGAACAACAGAAGTAGCTTGAGCAACTATCGAAGGCAGCGAAGGTCCGAATCTCCCCAGCTGACGAAGATGTTGCGGAAGAGTTAATGCCTCCTCAAGGCCCCCTAGCCTCATAATTTTATTTGTTATATTTAATTTTGTTAAGTTTCAAAACTATCTTTTCTAACGCTGATCTTCAAATGAATGACTTATCAATCTTATCTTTTGTTTTATGCTAGATATTATTACTTCTGCAATTCTTTTAAAAATAAAACTGAAATTTAGCTAAATGTTGCAGCACATGGGAGTTTAGTTGGCCTGCTAATAAGTAGGGATGAATGATTTCCTTATTAGGAAATTCTACTAAGTGTTGTAGCACATGAAACCTTAGCTTGGCCTACTAATAAGCAGGGGTTGAGTGACTTCCTTATTTAGGAAATTCTACTAAGATTTGCAGCATATGCAACCTTAGCTCGACCTGCTAATAAGTAGGGCTTGAGTGACTTCCTTATTTAGGAAATTCTACTAAGTATTGTATCACATACAACCTTAGCTCTGCCTGCTAATAAGCAGAGCTTGAGTGACTTCCTTACTTAGGAAATTCTACTAAGTGTTGCAGCACATACAACCTTAGCTCGGTCTGCTAATAACCAGGGCTTGAATTAATGCTTCTGCGGATTTTTGGTCAAAACACGCATTTTATTGTTGACAACATAGATATAAGGTACGTTTGCTATTTTACTGATAATATTTCTTAAGATGCTCTGCATTCCACTGGTGCAGCAGGGGTATACCCTCCATATCTTCCAACTTGTAGGCCCCCTTAAGTAGTACTTTGATTACTTTGTAAGGGCCTCCTTAGTTTGGTCTAGAGATCCAGAGATCGGTTCTCTTGTATCCAGAAAGCATTTCCTTAACACTAGGTTTCCGATCTCAAATTCTCGCTTCCTAACCTTCTGATTATAGTACCTCACATTGCGTTGCTTATAGACCGCATTCCTGATTTCAGCCTCACCCATTTTTTTTCTATTAAATCCAGTTCTCCTCGTAGTGCCTTCTCATTATCTTCCTCTTGATATATCATTGTCCGAATAGAAGAAATTCCCATTTCAAGGGGAATAATCGCTTCCACTCCAAAAGCTAAAGAAAACGGGGTTGCTTTGGTACTATTCCTATACGTGGTGCGGTAAGACCATAATACACTAGGGAATTCCTCAGCCCATCCTCCCTTAAGAGCATCAAGTTTGGCTTTCAGCATATGCTTGATGATCTTATTGGCTGATTCAACTTGGCTATTAGCTTGGGGTGGTTTGGTGTAGAGAAGTGCTTTCGTATGCCGAATTCTTCACAAAAAATTGGTAAAGTAGGGATTGCCTAATTGTTTCCCATTGTCAGTCACAATGGAGTGTTGTATTTCAAATCTGCATATGATGGATTTCCATATGAAGTCGGTAGTCCTTTGCTCGGTTATCTTGGCTAGAGGTTTAGCTTCCACCCATTTAGTGAAGTAATCTATTGCCACGATTGCAAACTTTGTTTCCCCTTTCCCATTAGTCATGGGACCAATTAAATCAACCCTCCACGTGGAAAAAGGCCAAGGAGCCATTACATAGTTTAACTTTCCTCGTGGAAGCTTGATGTTAAGAGTGAATCCCTGGCATTTATCACATTTCCTGGCAAATTCTAGAACATCCTTCTTCATAGTAAGCCAAAAGTATCCTTGCCGTATTATTTTATGAACCAATGACTGTCCACCAGCGTAATTCCCACATACTCCTTCATGTACTTCGTGCAAAGCATAAAGTGCATCTTCTTCGTTCAAGCACCTCAATAAAGGCATAGAATATCGTCGCTTGTAAAGGATATCGTCGATTAACGTGTACCTTGTCGACCTCACTCGAAATCTCATTGCTTCGGCGGGATCTTCCGGATATGAACCCGTCTTCAAGTATGACCTGATATCGTCCATCCATATTGGTTTTGAATTAGTTGTCATAAAACTGGTTTCTAATTCCACGATGGCTGTGTAACAAATTCTTGCCAATAGAATGCTGGCAAATTCTTCTATCTCTTCACTCGTTGCCAACCGAGCTAAGGTGTCTGGATGGCTATTTGGAGTTCGATGAATTCTTTTGACTAGCACGGTTTTGAAACTCTTGAGCTCTCGTTTGACGACTTGAAGATAATTGTTCATCCTTTCTTTCTTAGCTTGATAAGATTCGTTGACCTGATTAACCACCAATTGTGAGTCACTGTGAACTATCAGGTGAGCAATCCTCAAATCTTTTGTCATCCTTATGCCTGCTATGAGTACTTCGTATTCAGCCTAATAACTGGTGGTTTGGACTAATCAAAACAATTCCAGCTCCCGACCGAGCTTTGGTAGAGGACCCATCCACAAAGAGTTCCCATGGCGAATCGTGAGGAAGTTCTTCTACCAGAGTTGAGCTAAATTCCGTGATGAAATCTGCAAGAGCTTGACTTTTCATGGACGTACAATGCCTGTATTTTATGTCAAACTGACAGAGCTCTATGACCACTTCACCATCCGACCTGAAGTATCGGGCTTTTGCAAAACTTGCCTTAATGGATAATTGGTTAAGATTTCAATCGGATGCTCCAAAAATTAAGGTCTTAATTTCCGCAATTACTACATCATAAGCTAGTTTTTCTAAGGGAGAATAATGGAGCTCGACTTCGCGTAGGGCCTTGCATACATAGTAAACAAGATGTTATATTCCTTCTTCCTCCCTAGCCAAAACAACACTAGCAGCGTGTTCAGATACTGCTAGATACAACATCAGCACCTCTCCCACCTTTAGTTTTGATAACAATGGTGGTTGTACTAGTCGTAATTTTTGCTCATTGAAGGTGAGCTGGCATTCGGGAGCCCATTCAAACTTCTTTCCTCCTCGCAAGACATCGAAGAAATGTGTACATTTATCGGTTGACTTCGATATAAAACGACTAGGAACAACTACTCGCTCGGTCAGGCTCTGTACCTCTTTAGATTTTGTTGGGGAGTGCATCTCAATGGTGGCCCGTATCTTTTTTGGATTTGCTTCAATTCCCCTTCGATTTACCAGATATCCCAAGAACTTTCCTGAGCTCACACCAAAAGCGCATTTGTGCGGGTTTATCTTCATCCCATATTTTCTCTAAACTTCAAACATTTCGGTGAGATGTTGTTGATGACTTTTAGCATCTATACTTTTTACTAGCATATCGTCAACGTCTACCTTCATAGTTTTACCAATTTGCTTAGCAAACATGGCATTGACTAAGTGTTGGTAGGTGATTCAAGCGTTCTTGAGGTCGAAAGGCATTATTTTGTAACAATAGAGTCCTCGGTCAGTCACAAAAGTAGTATGTTCATGGTCAGGTTCTTACTTAGGGATTTGATTATATCCCGAATATGCATCCATGGAACTTAGCAACTCATGTCCTGCTGTTGCGTCCACTATTTGATCTATCCTTGGCAATGTGAAGCTATCCTTGTGACATGCTTTATTCAAGTCGGTGAAATCTATGCACATCCTCCAATCCACATTACTCTTTTTTACCAAAACTTGATTAGCATCCCATTTTGGATATTTGGATTTGTGAATAAATCCATTTTGAAGCAACTTTACCACTTCTTTGTTCAAGGTCTCGTACCTTTTCGGGTTCAAAGGTCGTCGTCGTTGCTGTCTAGGCCTCACCGTTGGATCAGTACCCAACTTGTGTCAAATGATCTTGGGATCAATTCCTTTCATGTCTTAATGATTCCATGCAAAAACGTTAAGGTTCTTTTGGAGGAATTCAATGATATGACCTTGGAGAGGTGATTGTAGTTCATGGCCGATCTTAAATTCTTTTGGCAGATTACCTGATCGGACCTCTACTCTGTATAGTTCTACTACGGGTCCCCCCTTTATACTTACACGTGGGTTTCATGAACTGAGGTCAGATTCCACCTGACATATCATATAAGCTTCTGGGCCGATCCTTACTTGACATGATTTAGCAACGTATTTGTTTCCCTTAACTTGTCCTATACCTTGCGGTGTTGGGAATTTAAGGGAATAGTGATACATTGATACAATTGCTTTGAGGTCGAATAGTAGTAATGGTCCCATGATGGCATCATATGGAGAACTAGAGTCCAATACTACAAATTCTACATTTAGTTTAGTTTGGCGTGGAACTTCACCAACCTCAACAGAGAGCTTGATTTTGCTCTGGTGAGGGCCCCATTATGCCCTAAAACCATATTTGGATATGGTTACAGAAACCTCAACGGGATCCCCATCCATTCCAATGTGTTGACATAAAGTATGTTGATGGAACTCCCCATATCAACTAACCTTGGGCACGACAATTTATGCTTTTTGTATTGGGATAGTCATGATCCCAGAATAGGGACACATATCCACGTCCCTTTCTTCAAATGAAAGTTGATCGTCAGTTGTACTTCTATGGTATTCCTCGGAGATACCGATCTTAGTAAGGTCGGCAACAATAGATCTTTTCAACTTGTCTTTCCCTACTTATTCGTTTCCTTTCAACATTTAGATCTGGAGACTAGGTAAATTAATGTTGCAGGCCTCTGTTTCCACCTAATTCCCACATACTATACCAATTCCATTTGGAGTAAAGAACTTCAAGCAGTAATGATATATTAAGGCGGCAGCTGTAACCCATGTACTAAGGGTCACCATAGTATGACATTAGAGTTGGAAGGAAAATCGACAATAATGAAATCTGCTAAGATCCTTCTCTAGTAAAGGGGTTCGCCCAATTCTACACTTAGAACAATCTGTCTTCGAGCTTCAAATGGATCACCGAAAAATCCTTCCAATCGCTTGGAATATGGTTGGAGGTAGCATTCTTGGATTTCTATTTTCTCCAGTGTTCGAAAGTACAGTACATTGACCAGACTCCCATTATCAACCAGAGTCTGATGCACCTATACCCCTGCAACAATCATAGTTATTACTAGTATATCACTCTGGTCCTGTAAAATTCCATATGAATCTTCTTCAGAAAATCCAAACCACCTTAAACATGGTGCTATGGGTTCTGATAACATTACATTATAATTCTGCCAGATACGGGCATTATGTGCTTGCCTACACCTGGTTCTTCTGGATCTTTTAAGGCATTGATTGCCGCTTATCGAACATCTGATCTCAGCTCGAGGAGGAGGATCCCGAGCTTGTGGATCGGGCTGAGCTCGTTAAGTCGTTCATTGCTGGTTTGACTGTTGATTGTCAGTTTGATTTGCTTCTCTGGGCTAAGCTATGAACTCTTGCAGGTGACCTCATCGAATTAAAGATTCACATCTTCTTTCAGATTTCTGCAATTATCAATATTATGTCCTGCGGTTCTATGGTACCGATAGTACCTCCCTTGATTTTTCCCTAAGAATTCTTTTTTTTAGGTGGAGGTCTACGAAATGTTTATTTCTCCTCTGCTTGTAAGAAAACTTCTTCTAATGTGGAATTCAGTGGATGATACTCGTGAAATCTATCTAGATATAGCTTAGAATGACCATGATCCCTTCTGTCCTTTCTTCTTTCACGGTCGAAATCTTTATCCACCCGTTTCCCTTTCATTTGTTGTGAAGATTGTGGATTTAGCTTGAGTTCTTCCTGATCCGACGTGGCTTCCTTAGCGCTGATATATTTTTTTCCTCGGCTTAAGAACGCATGGTATGTTCGAGGTCCATCTTAATGTACAGACCACCAAAATCTCATTTTTGGCCTTAATCCAAAAATGACCGCCATAAGCGCGACATCATCAAAAATCTTCTCAACCTCCATAGACTGCTTGTTGAATCTGTTGAGATAACTTTTGAGTGATTCAATTTTCCTTTGTTTAAAGCTTACCAACTGCTCATTGGGTATGGTCCTTACTTTTGAACCCATAAACTGGGCAAGAAATTCCGTGGTGAGGTCATTCTAGCTTTTTATGGATCTTTGATGTAGCCTTCTAAACCATCTTTGGGCCTTATCTCCCAAGGTCAATAGGAAAGCACGACACATTATGGCATCTTTTGTTCCCTGAAGTTCCATCTAGGAGGTATATTGTCCAAATGGCTGAGAGGGTCTAATTCCCCTTTGTACCCGGTTAGTTGTAGCATTTTTAACTTTTTGGGTAGAGGTTCAGTAAGAATATCCTCAGTAAATGGAGAATGGCACTTCTTGAGATATTCCTCCATACTTCATTTGTCCTTTGCTTCTAGGTCGGCAATACGTTTCTTCAAGGCACTCATTTCGGGCTCTAGTCATCCTACTGAGTGTTTGATATGGGGTTCAACATGTCTACTTGCAGGTGTTAGAGAGTGTTGAGAACCTAATCTATCGAACACGCTGTTAGTTCTCCTAGAAGTTGGCTTTACAGTTGTGGGAGAACTTCTGATTTTTTCGGTTTGGCTTTTATAGGATTCTTCTTCTGAGAACTAAGGAGTCTTCCTGGTAAGGGGTCGTCTGACTCTTTCCCTATGGAGAGATTCCGCTTCGGTATCTTGTGGTGGAATATGAACTTGATCTCGTTCCAACCTGTTGACAACATTTGACAGCTTTTCAATGGCTTTCCTCATTGCAGTCATTTGAGGGTCGACGTTGTCATCGTGACCTCGTCTTCTTTCAGCATTTTGTGGGTTGCTGGATGGGTATGAGATTGATTTCCAGATGTTGAAAAATCATTCATAGCGATATTCCTTTGTAAGTGTTTTTAGAGGGATAGGGTTGTTTATCAAGTTAGAAGCCCTCATTCTAGTGCTAAACTGTTGACGTCAAAAGTTGTATAAACAAACTTCAAGCCAACTTAAAATGATAATAGGAACTCGACTGATTGTTAACCAAGAGATTATCAATGTTTAACACAACTCTATTCTCCTTTTGAAGGAGATTTTTGGAATATGACCAAGTTGGGAGATATTGTCTTGTCAAGTTCCTCTATCTGTCTCCTTCTTCTTTCCTTATTTTTTATAAGGAAAATTCTGCATGCATTTTCCATTTTCCCATCTTGTTAGCTACAGTGCCGAGCTGAGAAAGTACATACATTGTCACGTTTAGATTTGCTAAAGAGCTCGGCCTGTCAAGTCATTATAGGTTAATCTCATATGTGGTCCCAACAATTAATAAATTGCTTAAGAGGGAAAGCTAAAGCATTTCATTGGTGTGAATAGGGAGCGCTGATGTAAGATCTGCCAGGTGTCACTTATTTGTGGATGATTTGTACAATGTGTAAGAAGATTTCAATCATTATGCTTCATTTGGACTAGATAAACTACATAACTGAGCTGACCTCATATACCCGAACTCACATTAGCACAGGCTTAAGGTACACGTCACACTGTATTTTATCGATCTCGTAGGTCGATCGTCAACAATATATTTCATCTACTTTTATCAAAATCTACACAAAAAAGAAGAAGTCATTTTAATTATCATCAAATAAGGGCATGATATATATATAGGGATCAACCCTATTACATGTACACTATTGTTGATAGAAAGTTTGACGAATGATGAGGTAACATGCAATTTGACCATTGATTTGATTAACACGTATTCAAATTAATAGCCACGTCACTTATCTAAAACCAATGATTAAAGCCTTGGATTTTGGGCAATTCCTTTAGTAATAGAGCATACGTGTCAAGTTCATGACCTGATGGTATTAACGGGGATGGGTTTGGGATAATGGTGGAAATGGGCCGGGCAGAGCTGGAGACACGAGCTCGGCTCAGCAATGTTTTACGCGTACAATTTTTTAAAATTACAATTTAAAAAAAATAAAAAAGGTATTATAAAATAAATATTTTTTTAATATGGTTCAATTAAATATCACTTAATCGGCGATATGCAATTTCGACATATTTATCTTGCAGTCGGGAATGACCATCTTGTCGTCCTTCATACACATTAATACTTCCAAAATATATTCCTTCAGTCAGCTCCTAACCTCGGACAGAATCGTCTTACCTGCACTAAAAGCAGACTCTGAAACTACAATATTAATCGGAGGTATTAGTGGGTCTTTTGCCATCGCGTAAATCACTGGCCATCGTCGGTGGTACTTTCGCCAGAATTCAATTATTTCTTTTGAACTTTTCTTAATTGTTTTTTTATTAGGCATATTATGATTAAAGTAATCAATTAATTTAGTAGGCAATGCATTTGGATTTGAGTCTGATGTTTGATTACATACGGTCGAAAACTACTACTAAAGGAACCACATGCATTTGTATCATATCTATATGAGTTAATGCATTCGAATAAAGTTAATATTTCAGCGTTGTCTTCTGGTATATCAATGGGAGGAATAGGTGCAGAGGATATCTGATTAATATTTTTACCCATTTGTTCTGCATATAATTCATACATTTCACATACAGTTTGTTCTAAATTTCTGTAAGTGATAAGTGTATTAAAAGCTAAAAACTCTTGAAATCTGATCAATTACAAATTTAGTATCCGATAAATTATATCAAAGGTCCATGATGCATGCTAACGAAAATAATATAGGCAAATCTTTCCAATATTTTCTAAACCTTAATTCCGTGAAATATATAATTGCACTAAAATCGGGGTCATTTTTATATCTATGAAAATCCCTAGTAATTATATAAAGACGTTCAAGTATCATACAACTAGTGGGATAGTAAACTCCAAACAAACTATTTGTAGAATCATAAGAAATTGTCAAAAAAAAATTTAATTTTAAAAGCTAAAATCTAATCGGATTCAATCAAAACAGTATCATCATCGTTTCTAATATATCTATTGTTATAAAGTTCAGTTATTAGATGTTCAAAACCTTCGCATGATTTTAACAATAAGTAATTGGAGTTCCATCTATGACCTACGTCACTAATAAGTGTTTTCATATTCATCACCCTAGATTCGACATAAGATTCCTCAAATACTTGTTTTATATCAGGTAAAATCGTGATATACAGTAGTGCATCACAAATTCTTTAAACTTCATTCTCAATATGTTTATAATTTATCGATAACTACCTTATTAACTCCAGTGTTGTCGAATGTAAATGAGCGAATTTTACTCTCGCAACGATATTCTCTAATAATGTTCATAATAGCATTAAATATGTTGTTAGCGTTGTGAGAGAACTTAATAATTTTAAAAGTAATATTTTTTTATGCATGCACCAAAGTGGGTTTATGTAGTGTGCAGTTGCAACTATATAATCTCTTTTATTAATCTCTTTCTATATATCTAAAGTTAAAGATATAACACTTCTATATTTTTTTAAATCGACAATTAATAGTTTTTTTTGTATGAAGAAAATATTCAATTGAATCTGAACGAAGAGTGTTTCGACTTACCCCCAACGTACTTCGGTTGAAGATATTGTTTCATGTATGAGACGAAATGTTGGTTGTTCACTATTGTTAGAGGCAACTCAGCAGCAACAGTAACGAACTTTACTATTCACGTTCGAGCTTTCTCCTTCAAATACATCCACGTAGAAAGTGGCGTGGTAGTAAAATATATGCCTAGACTACCAAATTGTAGTTGCATTTGACTAGAAGGAAGAAGCCCATGTTTGGCCGCACATGCTTTATAGTAACGCTTGAGGTGGGTGGTTCCAATGTCTTTTTGCCATGTCAATCGTTGTTGACGGTATTTACATGCTGCTTTGGTTTATAGAACTCCATCGATCAGACAACCAATTTTGCTTTAGATTCTGCAACTCCATCGACAACATGGCCTATTTGAATCAATTTAAAATGATCCCAGCATTTTGCTTGTTTTTCCCATTTCGCTTCCCTCTAGTATCGAGAATTTCTAATTCAGGTTCATCCTCCCGTTCCACCTCAAAAACATCAACGTCATTCAAATCAATTAGATTACTACTTCCATGAGCATCGAAATTTAGAATATGTTCGGGAATAGAAAGTTTGTTTAGATCGAAAAATTCATTCTGAAATTGACTTTGCAGCATGATAGGTGATTCGCCTCCAATACTGAACAAGCCTTCAACAAATGAGAGTGAATCCATTTGTGAATTGATATAAAATGTATAGTAAGTAACAAATCTAGAATTGAAAGAAAGTTGACTTGTAAGATTCTAATTGAAAATTTGTAGTGTGATAATTGATATTGAATAATTGAAATTAAACNAATCCATTTGTGAATTGATATAAAATGTATAGTAAGTAACAAATCAATAATTGAAAGAAAATTGACGTGTAAGATGTTGGAATCGAATCAATCATGCGCAGCAGAAATTAAAACAATATTCAATTCTTCACCAAGGATCTACATTGTGTTTAGATAGAAACTGTGATAGAATGAATACGTTTGATGAATTTCACAAACTTGTTTACTTTTTCTTGAAATCCAATGATCACGATCTGCAATCCAAACTGTCCAATTGTCCAACCTCCAATGGTGATCCACACAGATAACAAGAATGACGGTTAGGGTTTTCTTTTCTTGTGCTGGCAAGAGTAATGAATTAGTTCTCTACATTTTTCAAACCCTAAGGCCATGATATGCAAGTTTTTCAATGGAACTAGGAAATTAATTTCTAAGTTTCCACTTTTTGCTTGTTTGATACATAAAATTTTCTAGGCAATTTGTTTTCCACCCAACCCCTACGTGACCCTCTTTTCTTGGTTTTCAATGAATTAGTTTTCCCACCACTTTGGTGGGAAAATGGTTTCCCACTTTTTTTTTTATTTTTTATTTGCAACTGAAAAATATTCTAGACACAGTGGTAAAAAAATTTATCACTTTTATTGACAATTTTCATGCAAAACAAAGTCAAACGAGTGGTATTCGGTATGGTAATTTATTTTTCAATTTTTTTTTTGGCAATTGGAACAAATTATTTGAAAATGAATTCCCACCACTTTGGTGGGAAAAAAATTTCCAAGTTTTTTTTTTTTTGCAATTGGAAAAAATTCTAGACACAATGGTAAAAAAATTTATCACTTTTATTGATAATTTTCATGTAAAACAAATCCAAACGAATGATATTCAATATGATTTTTTTTAATTTTTTTAATTTTTTTTTTTAGCAATTGGAACAAATGCTAGATCCAATGGTAAAAAAATTATCATTTTAATGGACAATTTTCATGAAAAATAAAGTCAAACGGACACCAAACTTTCAACATTTTCTAGGTGGAAAATTATATCAAACAAACACAATTAATTACAATTCCCAATAAAACATTTTCTATACAATTCAATTCCCTAAAATTCATTTTCTTTCCACCTATTTTCCACATTTACAATAAAACAGACCCTAAATGCCTATTGATATAAGTTCAAGTGGGTTTGACCCATCTCTTAAATTTAATCCAGTCCATTATTTAATTAATCAAATTAATTAAATATGGTACATGAATTAATTAATCTAATTAATTAATTGATTCAGGCCTATTAGCAACCCAATTAGCAACCCAATTAATTGATTATCCAACACTTGTCAATTAATTAAATTGTGATTCTCATTCTTGTGATTCTCATTCTTGTGGTTCTCTTTTATGTCATTTCATTGTATTATCTTTCAAACGAGATAATAATGTCTTAATACATCTTTGAATTATTGATGAGACCTTAGTTCCTT
>CAIGRP010060468.1:0-19297 GCA_903798385.1 Fraxinus cuspidata | reverse complement strand
AATAGGTACCATAATCGTTCCTTCTTGTCCACCAGAGTTCAGATTGCTAATAATATTTCTTAAAGTACCAAAATTTGGTGAACGGAGATGGCATCTTTCTCTGGAGTCTGGATTCTTGCGTTCGGTCTGCTTGGTAAAACCCAGTATTCTTCTAAACTTAGTCACTTTTTACATCTATGGAAAATATGCACTAATTAATTGTGTTTCTTAAATGTCTTTTTTTGCAACCAGTTTTAGGAGGAACTTTACACACGAGTATCACTACTTTGTGTACTAGGAATTATGAAAGGGACTATTTTATTGTGGTTGTATTTGGCAATCATCATATTAAATCATTAATATGTATGACAACAAAATCAACTACATGCAACTTCATTACGACGGTCTCTCATTCTTTTAGAACTTTTTTTTTCTAGATAATCACTTTTAATCATACATTCACACAATAAAATATTTTACACGTAAACTCAAAAAATTTTCCTACTTTTTAATCACACATTCTCCTAAAAATCATTATTCAAAATAATATTTTTCCAAAAAATTAGCCATCAAACATGTCTTACTTTGAAACTTGTTAGTTAAATAATTTATGCCATCCCGAATTTGTTTATTGTATTGGCTAATAACATCTCATACTATATAATAAATATGCACCTTAGATATTAGTCCTTATTTGACAATCATAATTTTCAAAACTCTTTATTTTGCGCTCATTTTCAACCACACATTCACATAATAAAATATTTTGCATGTAAATTCATAATTCTTTTCTATTTTTCAACTATACATTTTCAAATATTTACTATTCAAAGCTTTGTTTTTGCCAAATAATGATCATCAAATAGAGGCTTAAGATGATATTGGACTTTTTTTCTTTTAAAAATTGTATCACACGTACTGCACAATGTATATGTATTGATGCTACAAGGTACATCACTCAAATTTGAGTACGGTTATTTAAAAAATAAACATTATAACAATTTTTTTCGGTTGTTTTTAGGTAATATCATATCCTTCATGGTCTATAATTCCCCATTGTAAGTTTCATTATTTTTTTTTAAGTTAAAAATGTGTTCAATTAAAATATTTATTCAATTTTAATTATTAACTATACCGTCTTCATTATTAATTAATGCAGGCCAACGTTTTATCAAATTTACAAGAAAAAAATCAAGTGAAGGATTCCAATCAGTTCCCTGTGTAGATCCTCTCTTCAGTTCCATGCTATGGATATACTATGCATTTCTCAAGTCCGATAATACCACACTTCTTATTACCATAAATACCGTCGGATGTTTTATTGAAACTATGTACATTGGCTTCTATGAGACTTCTTATTGAATCATTTTGTTAAAAGTTTAAACGTTTAAAGACATCACGAGTTTATATATATATTTGGATTACATCTCACAATGCACAATTTTCATATATAAATGATGATTTAAACATAAGACAAGTATATTGTATATATTTGAATTATTTTCTCCACAATGTTAAAAAGTAAATTCATATATTGTTGTGGTTTGATCCAAATTCTAGTTGGTATTTGAGTCTAAATTGTAATGGTCTTGAAGAGATCAAAATTATGAATCGAAGGAAAAAGTCGATGCATTTTCACTAACCTGACGCTCGAGCAAGTCTGGTAGAAAACAACCCGAGACTTGGTCGTTTGCCTGGCGCTGCCCTGTCGCTCAAGCGACAAGCTTATCCAGCCCAGGTTGTTTTCGTTTTATACATGATTTTGAATTCATATTCTTCTACAACTTGTTTTTTATATATATTGTATAGAAATTAACACAACGGTGAAGATTCATACAATATCTTGAAAGTTTTAGATTTTAATTAAGTGCATTGAGATCATGTAAATACAATTATTATTGATTATAGCGGATTTCTCCTCCTCTACCCGTGGTTTTTCCCCGCATTGGGTTTTCACATAAATCTTAGTGTTTATTTCGTTATCGTCATTATCACTCGATCCAAATTTATAACAAGTGGTATCAAAGTAATTCTGGTATCTTGTTTGTTCCATAACAAGTGATATTAGAGAGATGTTGATTGTTCCACATGGAAATGAAGTATGATATCCCGTTGTTGGATAGAAACACGAGATTTACCTTATGGTAAGTGAAGATGCGAATGGTTCTAGCTCAGATGGATATGGAGGAAGCCTTGTTTGGCTTTGATAAAATGCCTGCTACCTGGACGCATGATGAAAAATAGTATAGGGATCTGAAAGCCCAATCTCAAATTCATCTATATTTTTCAAATCAAATTCTTCATGATGTTCTAAAAGAGAGAAGTGTCGTTGCGTTGTAGTTGAAGTTTGAGCAATTTTGCATAACAAAGAGCTTGACCAGGAAGCTACACTTGAAACAGCATTTGTATTCTCACCGGATGTCTGAAGGCACGTCATTGGATGATCACTTAACTATGTTCAAAGAAATCATGGCCAATTTGGAGATATTGGAAGTTAAGTATAACGATAAGGACTTGGCATTAATGTTGTCGCGTTCGTTGCTGCCATCGTATGTGACTTTTAGAGACACTATTCTCTATAGTCGGGATACTCTCACCGTGGAAGAGATCTATGATGATTTACTATATAAGGAGAAGATAAGGCATCTTGTTGAAGGATTTAGGAATAATGCTGAAAGCTTGGTTGTGCGTGGGAGAAATCAAGATAGGAATCTTGGCATAAAATGAGGGACAGACCGAAATCTAGACATGTTGAGAAGACAGTCACTATTGGAAGAAGAAGTATCATATTAGAGATGATTGCTATGCCTTGAAGAACATAAATAAAGTTGTCGGTGCTACTGAGAATGAGAAGCAACCTGTTAATACAACGGAGGCTGACGTTGTCGAAAATTGGCAAAGTGAAGAAGAGCTTCTTATGATTTCTAACATAGATTCCAAACCATATGAGGAATGAATTTTTTACTTGACTTACAATTTTCACATATGCCCCAATAGGGACTGGTTTTCAATATATAAATGAATTTCGAGAAGTACAGTTATTATGGGAAACAACGTGCCTTGCAAAATTGTCGGAGTTCGTACAGTCAGAATCAGAATGTGCGATAGGGGCTATCAGAACACTTACAGATGTAATGCATGTTCCAGAACTGAAGAGTGATCTCATATCTTTGAGTGAACTTGACTCAAGGGTTATAGATACACTGGATAAGGTGGAGTTTTGAAGGTGAGTCAGGTACTCTTGTTATCATGAAGGGACATAAAAGCTCTACACAATTGTACATTTTGCATGGTTTCATAGTAATTGTGGATGCAGCTATTTCTACTTTTTTTTTATAGATGATGAAATTACGAAACTTTGGCATATGGGGCTCGAGCATATGAGTGAGAATAACATAGCAGAGTTGAGTAGAAGTGGACTTCTTGATGGGCAGAAGACTAGCAAAATAATTTTTTGTGAGCATTGTGTCTTTGGGAAATAGAAGAGAGTTAGATTCATGAAAGGAAGACACAACACGAATGCAACACTTGAATATATCAATTCAGATCTTTTGGGACAGGCCACAGTACCATCAAAATGAGGCCATTATTACTTATTGATAGTGATTGATGATTCTCCAGGAAAGTTTGAGAATTCTTCTTGAAGTAGAAGAGTGATGTTTTTGAAACTTTCAAGGAGTTGAAAACATTGGTAGAAAAGCAGACTGCAAAGCAGGTGAAACGTCTACGCACTTATAATAGGTTGGAGTTTTGTTCAAATGAATTCAATAGCTTCTGTAGGGCTGAACACATCTTGAGACACTTGATAGTGCCTGAAACTTCTCAACTGGATGGTGTGGCAGAACGGATAAATAGAATTTTGATGGAAAATGTACTTTATATGCTTTCAAATTTTGGGCTGCCTAAGACTTTTTGGGATTGAAACTGCTATTACACATTGTTTTTTGGTTAATCACTCACCATCAGCTACCATTGATAAAAAGACACCAGAAGAGGGATGGTCTAGTAAACCTTCTTGTTATTTTGATTTGAAGATTTTTGGGTGTCGTGTTTATGCTCATGTGGATAATAGGAAGCTGGAACATAGGTCTAGAAAGGGCATTTTTTTTTGGTATAAATTATGGTGTCCTCAAACAAGAAAGGTGGTTGTTAGTAGGAACGTAGTATTAGATGAACTTGCTATGGTTTGTGGTTCACCTCTTAGAGATTCTGATAAAACTGAGGAATATAATCATTCAATTCAAGTGGAGTTGAAAATTGGTTCAGATGAACAATCAGATGTTGTAAAACAGTCTACTACATATTAGTCCAGTTCGGGGTTGACAGACCAGTAATATCTTGTCTACTTTACCTACACCACCAGCACCACAGTATTCAATAACTAAGGATAGATCTCACAGACAGATTGGACCTTCACAAAAGTATGAGGAAGTAAATTTGGTAGCTCATGCATTGAGTGTGGTTGAAAACATTGATTCCACTAAGGAGCCTACTAAATATTCAGATGCAGCCAGTTGCAGTGATTCTAGTAAATGGATGATTACTATACAGGAGGAGATGGAGTTATTGAGCAAAAATAACACTTGGGACTTGGGTGTTCAAAAGAAGGGAATGAACATCATGGATTGAAGATACTAGATACAAGGCTAGATTAGTGGCGAAGGGCTATAGCTAGATTCCAAGTGTTGACTTTTCAGATGTGTTCTCACCAGTTGTGAAGCATAGTTCGATCCGGACTTTACTTGGAGTGGTGGATAAGAATGACTTGGAGCTTGAATAGATGGATGTTAAGGCATCATTCTTACATGAAGAACTTGAGAAGAGTATCTACATATAACAACCAGAAGGGTTCACGGTCTCTGGGAAAAAAGACCATGTGTGCTTGTTGAAGAAGTCCTTGTAGGATTAAAGCAGTCATCGAGGCAGTGATATATTCATTCATGACTACTCATGGTTTCTTCGGATATAATTATGATAGTTTGTATACTTCAGAAAGGAAGATTGTAAATCGACTACATATTTGTTATTGTATTTGATGATATACTCATAGCAGCCAAAGATAAAGCAGATGTCAGAAAAGTGAAGTTTCAACTCAACGAGAAGTTTGATATGAAGGATTTGGGTGCAACAAAGAAGATTCTAGGTATACAAATCTTGAGAGATAGAAATGTCGACAGATTGTATTTGAGTTATAAAGGGTATATTGAGAAGGTAATTGAAAGATTCAATATAGTGGATGCGATTTCTGCCAGTGTTCCCTTGGCTGCTCACTTTAAAGTATCATCTAACTTATGTCCTCAGTTAGATGAAGACATTGATTACATGTCTCGGGTTCCTTATTTCAGTGCACTTGGTTCGCTTATGTATACTATGGTTTGTACAAGACCTAATTTGGCACATGCTGTTAGTGCAGTTAGAAGATACATGATAAATCTTGGCAAGGAACATTGGAAAGCTGTGCAATGGATCTTTAAATATTTGAAGGGATCTCCTAATACTTATTTTTATTTTGGTAGAAACTCAGATTGAGCCATTAGGTAGGTGGATTCAGATTATGTAGGGAATCTTGATAAGAGGAGATCACTTACAGGATATGTGTTTACCCTTAGAGGCTATGCTATCAGCTGGAAAGTTACTTTGCAAAATATAGTAGCTTTGTCTATAACAAAAGCAGAATACATGGTCATCACATAGGTACGTAAGGAGGCTATATGGCTGAGAGGATTGATTGGTGAAATCAATGAAGATTTGCAGATGTCTACAGTATTCTATAAGAGTCAGGGTGCAATTTTCTTGACTAAAGATAAGATGTTTCACGAGAGGACTAAGCACATTGATGTGAGGTATCATTTTGTGTGTGGTGTGATTACTCGTGGTGATATTGTAGTAAGCAAGATTGATACCAAGGATAATCTTGCCGATATGATGACAAAACCACTTTCTATTGTTTAGTTTGAACATTGTTGAACTTAGTAGGTGTTTGTCACTGATTTAGTATATTGGGGCTTGTTTGGAAGATGATGAGTGGTGTTTATTGATGAAGTCTGACTTAGAATTCCTTGTGTTGGAATTTGGTTCAAAGTGGAGATTAGTTGTGGTTTGACACAAATTGTAGTGGGTATTGGAGTCTAAATTAGAATGTTCTTGAATAATCAAAATTATGGACCGAAGGAAAAAGTCGTCGCATTTTTGCTAGCCTGACGTCGCTAGACGCTCGAATAAACCCGATAAAAAACAACCCGAGACTTGGTCACTCGCCGACACTGCCCTGTCACGAGCAATAGGGTTATCCGGCCTAGGCCTCTTTTCGTTTTTTACGCGATTTTGAATCCTATTAATCTACAACTTGTTCTCTAGGATTTATACACACACATATAGTACGACTTGTATAGAAATTAACACGATAGAGAAGATTCATACAATATGTTGAGAGCTTTAGATTTTAACTGAGTGCATTGAGATCTTGTAAACATTCTTGTAAACACAATTGCTATTGATTATAGTGGATTTCTCCTCCTTTACACGTGGTTGTTTCCCGTATTAGGTTTCCACGTAAATTTTAGTGTTTATTTTCTTCTTATTTATTTCATTATCGTCATTGTCACTCAATCCAAATTCATAACAAGTGGTATCAGAACAATTCCGGCATCTTGTTTGTTCCATAACATATATGATGTTGAAGTTAAACTTTATAAGACTATTGTCGATCAGTTGATTTCTCGGACTTTTTTGAATGTTGGTGCAAACTATAAAGTTAATTGTTTTGCTTACAGTTTGTGGGTTTGGTCTGATTGTTCTCTCAAATCAACTTGTGGTGAAAGCTGCACAACGTGTCCATGTTGTTGGATGGATTTGTCTAGTATTTTCATTTTGTTTATTTATTGCCCCATTAGGCATTATGATAAGCACAGAAAAAGAAAGTAGAAAACCAATTAATTTTCAGCATCGAGTTCTATTCTTCTTTTATTTTGTTTTCTTTTGTTTTACTTTTGTATATTTTACTTGCAGAGACAAGTTATACAAACAAAGAGTGTCGAATATATGCCATTTCTTCTATCATTGTTTCTTACAATTACCGCTGTTATGTGGTTCTTCTATGGTCTACTACTCAAGGATTGTAAAATTGCTGTAAGTTCGTGAATGCTTTCCTGTTTTTGCAGTAGAAAACCGTGTCTAGATGGGTTTGGCATTTCCTCTACCTATTAAAGCACGCCTCTTACACGACATGTTCATTAATTTTTAATAATATTTATTTTAATTTGCCTATACAGATTCCTAATGTTCTAGGCTTCAGCTTCGGGGTTCTTCAAATGGTGCTTTATGTAATATATAAAAATGCAGACAAGGGTGACAAGAAAAAGCCTCCTGAAATACCAAATAAAACTTAATTTTGAAAGAACACAAAATTCCAGAATTAACTGAGCAAATTATTGACATTGTGAAAATCAGTGCACTGTTAAATTCAGAGAAAATTCCAGTGGTTTCACAGCCAATTAAACATGGAAATTGAAGGGAAAATGTAAATTAATTGAAGCTCATGGTCCTTTCTGTTTTTTCTCTTTTGATTTTGTTTCTTGTTCTCTGTGTGTGTGTATATATAATCTAAATAATGTTTGCTGGTTTGTTTTCTTTTCTTGCTTATGAGAAAAACTTTTTCTTTTTTTAAATGATGGCAAAAATGAGCTCATGTTATTTAATTCATGCAATTTATCATGGCCTATCAATATATAAAGATTTTGACCAGTGGTAATTATAGAGGTTCTTTCTCACCTAATAAAACATCAAAAAAATAACAGCTACGGAACAATTAGGTTGAAAAGAGAGGATAAGATACAATAAAGGCTAGGTTGATATATGAATAATTACAACATTTATATGTGTGGAAATTTGTATTAGACAATATTTGGTTCTATCATGAAGGGGATTTTAATTTATTTTTCTTTAGTATTACCTAATGTTATCTAATGCACCTTACCCGTTAACATATATGTATTACCTTTTTCATTATTAGATGATAAAAAATATTTGACACAAAATATATGAACCCACCTCAAGTTTGTTGAAAAAATACTTGATTGATTAATTTTTTGACATTAAATATATGTGATTCACTATGATTTTATTTGAAATAAGTTTCAATTTACATACTTTATTTTCGTAGTTAATTTAAGTGGGCTGAGGTAATACAACGTTATAATATAATCTTTCTCGGTGTTTTTTCCTTTTTCCTTTTTTTTTTTTTTTTTTTTTTTTTTTACAATTTCTTTTTTTTTTTTTTTTTTTTTTTTTAACGTGATTGACAATCTCTTTTTGGTAAACAGCTTTTAAGATATCTAAGAAAAAGTTTGATGTAGATATACTTTCATCAATCACTAGCATAGTATATTCTTAAATATCATCCCAATGGGCCTAATTACAGACTACTATTAACTTCTCAATTAATTGAATTTTTTTAGTTAAAATAATCCCAACACAATCCACTCATATATTAGTGATTATTTTTTTCATCAAAGCTTGTATACATACAAAATAAAATAAAAAATGTTGGGACAAGACTCGAATAGGAAACGTCATAAGATGACCACCATCTTGCTTTAGTTTGACGATAAATTATCAAACAAAAGGGCATCATAAGATATATTATTATATACGACTATCCCATGTTTATGCAAGTATTCACTTCATAGTACAGTATCCAAGTTCGTAGAGATAATGAAAATGTCAAACTCATGAAGCAACAAAATGGCAAAATGGGGATCTAGCTTTTTTTATTATTAGAATATCGATCGATTAACTATAGTAATTATTAATGAATAACAATTGTACCCTATAATACATACAAGTTTATTGACTTTTATTCTCTATTCTCTTTCTCTCTCTTTTCACAACTCGTTATTAGCACGATTCTCTCAAAATCAAAGTGAATTAATTAAAATGTAATAATTTTTACAAACATAATTATTTATCATGTGTACCAAAATTAATTTGGCAAAAAGTGGATTTTACATACACAACTGTCAAAAACATTATTTTTGTCACAATGATTACTTGACACTGCCTCAATTTGTTTCTTGTATACCCACATCTTGTTGCTAATCATTACACCCGAAAAACGTATTTGCCTAATTAATTGTGATTGTGTGTAACTGTTTACACATAATTATATTGTTTTGTTAACGTATTTTAGCCCAAGTTAGCATTCAAATATAATGATTACTTTCCACTCCAAATAATTATTTTTTTAATTTACTGATGTCATGTCTGCGTATGAATTCATATGTTCTCTGCTTTTCCGTGTATTTGTATATCGATTCTTGTCTATCAAGATTTATTCTTGTCTTTTCTCAATTTATGTGCAAGACAAGAATTAATATCCCACAACACGTTAATTTAGTGACGTGAAGTTTTTTAGTCAATTCACGTCCATTTTTGGAAGATTTTTGCTATTACATTCTTGGTAATTAACTTTTCTATATAAATGCAGATCATGTCTATATAGTAATTAAATATTTTTAGATGTTTTTCCATAAACTTTAAATTAATAATAAATTATGTTGTTACTCCTGAAGTAGCACAACATTATAATTATTATTTCAAAAGAATGTTACTTGTTTATGAAGAGCATGAATTATAATTTTAAATATTTTAAAAGAATATTAATATATTGCTCTCGAAAAAATAATAGTAAAATACAACATGCTCCCAATATATTTCGAAGAACATATTCTTTTAAATTAGTGTTTATCCCTTAAGGAAAACACGTAACTTATATCATGTTGATATTGACTACTTAATATTTAATCATATTCTTCGAGATTAATTGTATTTGATTTTATTGTGAAATTACTAAAATTGTAAACATTACAAAATTCGAGATAAATTATTAAGATGTCTGTTTAAGTTAATAGTGCAAATATGCACACTATTCTTCAAGATAAAAAGTTTTTCTTTTTGGACTTAACAATAGGAGAAAATAATGTTAATACGATATCAGGTGCATCGAATATAGTTGAAAACTCCGGAAGAGCTTGTATTATTTTATCAAATAATACAAAATTATATATTGACAATACACTTTATTCTAGCAAATCTAGAAGAAATTTGCTTAATTTTAAAGATATCTGGTGCAATTGATATCACATTGAGACGACACAAAAAAATAATGTTAAATATATTTGAATAACTTCTTTTATTTTTGTCTTGAAGCAGATAAAAAAAAAATCATGTAATCACATCTGGCATGTATTATATATTTATGAAAATTGTCTAATCAATTATTACCAAGAACCTGAACTTCGTTGAACCAAAAAATCTTGTTATTTTGGCATGATCGACTTGGATATTTAAGAGCTATAATGATGCGTCGAATAATAAACAACTTACATAGACGTCCTTTAAAGAATCAGAAGATTCTTTTACCTAATGATTATTCATGTGTAGCTTGTTCGTAAGGCAAGTTAGTCATTAGACCTTCGGCTACAAATGTCAATATTAAATCTCTAACTTTCTTGGAAATGAATCATGGAGATATATGTGGGCCAATATACTCACCATGTGGACAATTTTGTTATTTTATAATATTAATTGATTATTCGACTAAATGGTCACATGTTTACGTGCTTTCCACTAGGAATGTAACGTTGCTAGACTATTTGCTCAAATCATAAAATTACGAGCGCAATTCTCCGATTATTCAATCAAAACTATTTTTTCTTGACAATGCTGATGAATTTAGATCACAACCATAAAATAATTATTGCATGTCAATTGTGATTGTTATTTAAAAATTCGATTGCGCATGTTCACACAAAATGGTTTAACGTAGTCATTTCTTAAACGTCTACAACTTATAGTTAGATCATTACTTAAGAAAATAAAACTCTCATCTTCTATTTGGGGTCATGTCATATTACATGTTGCGTCATTAGTTCATATCAGACCAACTGCATATTACCAATATTCACATTTACAACTGGCATTTGGTCATAAACCTGATATTTCTCACATACGTTTTTGGTTGTACTGTTCAATTTTCTATTTCGCCCCCACAATGTACTAAAGTGGGTTCCCAACGAAGACTTGAGATTTATGTGGGTTTTGATTCACCGTCTATTATTAGGTATCTTGAACCTTTAACGGATGATTTATTTACTGCACGTTTTGCAGATTGTCATTTTGATTAAATGACTTTCCCAACTTTGGGAGGAAAAAAACTACATCATGATAAATAAGATAAAATTTTTTGAAATAAAACAACTATATCTCACTTTAACCCCCGCAACAATTAATGTGAACAAGATGTTAAAAAAATAATTCACTTGCAAAGAGTTGCAAATAGTTACCACACGTATTTCTTAACGCAAGAAAAATGACAAAATCATATATACTAATAAAAAATATTCTAACAAAAATTGATATTCCTGCAAGACAATTTGCTGTAGTAAATGAATCTCAAATACGCGAAAAGCGTGGTCGATCAGTTGATTCAAATGACTCTGTACATCGAAAAAGAAAAGTACAAGAGAAAAACCAATCAAAAACTTTAAAAAAAGCAATATTAGAAAATATTGATCAATAAAATATTGAAAATATGATTTCTTAAGAACCACAAATGTCCGAAAATAATGAAATTTCAATAAATTATATGTTATCTTGTAAATTATGGAAAAGAAATAATGTTGTTATAGACAATATTTTTGCCTTGAACGTGGCTCTTGTTATTATGCAAAATAAGGATCCTGAACCACAGTCTATTAAAGACTGTCAACATAGAAATTATTGGCCAAAGTGGAAAGAATCCATACGCGTGGAATTGAATTCTTTAGAGAAACGGAAAACGTTTGGACTTGTAGTTCGAACAATTGAAAATGTAATTCCTATTGGATACAAATGATATTTTGTACGAAAGAGAAAGAGAAATGAAAATAATGAAATTACAAGATACAAAACCCGACTCGTAGTTCAAGGTTTCTCACAAAGGTTAGGAATTGATTATGAGGAAGCATATTCTCCCGTAATGGACACCATCACTTTTATATTCTTAATTAGTTTAACTGTGTCACAAAATCTCTATATGCGCTTTATGCATGCAGTGACTGTATATTTGTATGGTTCACTTGATAATGACATATATATGAAAGTCCCTGTAAAAATTTAAAGTGCTAGAAATAAATGATATATGCTCGAGAACCATGTTCTCAATTAAATTGCAAAGATCGTTATATGGATTGAAATAATTCGGATCCATGTGGTATAATCACCTTAACGAATATTTGTTCAATGAATGCTATAAAAATGACAATATCCGCCCATGTGTTTTCATTTAAAAAAAATAAATATTGGATTTGTCATTGTGGCATTTTATGTTGATGATTTAAATTTAATTGGAACTTCTAAAGAGCTCAATATAACTGCAAATTATTTGAAAAATAAATTTGAGATGAAAGATTTGAGAAAAACCATATTCTGTCTCAGGTTGCAGATTGAATACTTTTCAGAATGATTATTTGTTCATCAATCTACATATAGAGAAAAAGTCTTGAAAATCTTTTATATGGAAAATGCACATCCATTGACATCACCTATAGTTGTTCGATTATTTGATTTGAAAATTATCATTTTCGTCCACTTGAAGATTAAGAAAATGTTCTTGGTTCTGAAATACCATATCTTAGTGCAATTGGAGTATTAACTTATTTTGCAAAATGTACTCGACTCGATATAACTTTTCTGTAAATCTCCTTATAAGATATAGCTCTATACCAACACAGACATTTGAATGGTGTTAAACATGTTTTTCGTTACCCAAATGGTACTATTGATTTGTGATTATTTTATTCTCAAAAGTCTGGATATACTTTAGTAGGATATTCAAATGCAAGTTACCTCTTTGACCCACATAAAGTTATTCACAAATAAGATACGTATCTACATGTGAATGGACATCTATATCATGGAAATATGTGAAACAATCATTGACAACAATATCCTAAATCATTCAAATTATTGCAATACATGAATCAGACACGAGAACGTGTATGGTTAAGGAACATGACATATCATATCCAAAGATCATGCGGATTAACTTCAACAAAAGATAGACCAACAATTTTGTATGAAGATAATGCTTCTTGTATTACACAACTCAAATGAGGTTATATGAAAAGTGATAGGACAAAGTATATTTCTCCAAAAAAATTTCACACATGAGGTTTAGAAGAATTGCGACATCGATGTTCAACAATTCGCTCAAGTGACAATGTGACTGATTTATTTATAAAAGTACTGTAAACATCTACATTCAAAAAATTAGTTCACAAGATTGAAATGCGTTGACTCAAAGACTTTCAGTGATCAACGTCAAGGAGAGTAGCTTTACTCTTTTTCCTTCGCTTAAGTTTTATACCACTAGGTTTTCCTAACAAGATTTTAATGAATCATCATTTATTTTTAATACTCCAAAATAACTGTATACTTTTTCCTTCGTTTGATTTTTTGTCCCATTAAATTTTTATCAAACAAGGTTTTAATGGACATATATTTTGTAATGTGTCATTCAATGTGGAGTGTTGTAAATGGTAAGTTTATTAATGAATGACAATTGCACTTCTGTAGCACTAGAAATTATTATCATTATATTCCCAATCCTGCCCTATAAATATTGGACTTTGATTCTCATTATAATATATAAAAATCTATTAACTTTTATTTTCTCTTTTCTTTTTCTCTCTTTTCACAATACACAAACCAAATTTTCTTGTTTTATTGATAATAAATCTATTTATTTCAGGCAAATGATGATATTTTAATGAAATTAGTTAACTTGCCATCGAAAAAAGAAAATATTTTGATAAAAAGGTAAAGTTGTAATTATAATGTTAGAAAAAATTAAAACTTACCAAACGCATTATCTCAACTATAATTTTTTTTCTATAAAAAAATCCAGTGGCCTTTTGGACTAATAGTTGACCGCAAGTCCAATATGTAGAATACGACAATGTTGTTCTTATCTCAATATTGCTATGCTCCTATCTCCTATGTTTTAAAAGAAAATCTTCTCAAATTTGTTTCTATCAATAGGTAATTAAAGTATTTAATTTTATTCATGTCACTCAGATCCATTAACGGTTTTATTTAAAATTATACCGTTATTACAGATGAGCTACACATATTTATTTAAATTATGTTTTTTATCCGCTCCATTATGTGCATTTTTTTATCAAATGTCTAATACATACATAATTTTTTATAAAAAATATATAAAGTAGAAACTCTGCTCCTGTTTGATGGCCATTATTTGGAAAAAAAATGATATTTTAAATAATGATTTTTAGGAGAATGTGAGTTTAAAAAGTAAATGATAGTTTTGAGTTTACGTACAGAATATTTTATTGTGTGAATATGTGGTTGAAAATGAATATGTAGGAAAAAGAGTTTTCAAATAATGGTTGTCAAATATACGTTTCATATACTCGATAGAACTTATAAGGCTAGCACATAAATATTTTTGAAATCACAATATTACTCAAATATGACTTTGTTTATTTTTAAGCTTAGCTTAGCATACTTACAAGTATCACTTTGTAATTGTGCGCTATATATTAAACTTTTTTGTAAGACTAATGTCTTCTACCTTGTTATTACCATTTAACTTAACATAGTGTTGGCAAAAGAGGGCAAGTAGCTCGTGACCATGGCGGCCATCCCGCTATCAACGGGTTAAAATCGATTCAATTTGTCCGTCATAATAGGTGAGTTATGCTGAACTAAATTGTCTAATCTGATAACCTATCAAGAGGACTGGTCGGGTAAATTCAAAGCAAAATATAAATGTAAAAGTAAAAGACTCGTTGTGCTATCTTCAAATAATTCTTTTTCTGGTCAATTAGCAAGACCGCAAAGGTTGAGCATCTACTCATTGAAAGAGGCTCCCTTTGATTGTCAAAGAGAGTTAAGGGTAGACAAAATGATCAAATCAAACCAGACCAAACCAAATCGAGCGTTTCGGTTCGGTTCTACAAAAAAATTAATGGTTTGGTTATTAGAACTGAGAATCATTCGATTCTATATATTACAAATTTGTGAATCACAATTCACACAAAAAAAATTCAAAATTCAATTGAAAATCAGGACAAAATGGTTATGTACCTTTGATTTCTCATTCTCAATGTGGAGATCGAGACCCTAATTCATTTCTTATTTTCTCTCCTTAATTTATACATAGACTCTCACATGAAGATCAACATATACCACATACGTCTACCGTCGTGCTTAACCACCATTGTCACATGGATTTCTGAAATTGAATCTTCCATTCTTCTTCCTCAAATGTTCTTTCTCTGTTTTTTTTTCTTAATCTGTAATAAAATTAGAACCAAACCAAAACAAGTAAAATACCAGAATCGCTCAAATACCACTTGTTGAGAATTCAGCCAAATAATTAATGACGAGAATAATATGAGCAATATAAAAAATAATAGATCACACAACAACCAAGATTTTTGGGGAAGATGAGAATTTATTACATCAAGAAACTAAAATTATCTTTACAAGATTTGATTATCTTAATTCAAATTTAAACAATCATATCAAGTTTCTAATGTATACAACAATGATCTAATTTTTATCTTGAGTCTTCCAAAGCGTCGGTCATTATGTTCTTCTTCGCAGACGCCATGGCATTGCGTCTCGACGCTCCAGTACCATTGATTGTGTCCTAATGCATCAAAAACACTTCCTTATCCATTCCAAGGTCCTTATCCCAATCAAACTCCCAATCCATAATGAAATTTGATCCCTTAACAAACAGGACTTTTAAACCAAAATTATCTTGGCTTCCTCCATGAATCAAATTTCCAAATCACATGGATTTTGAGTCACAAACTCCACATTGACACATTTCATAACAATGAATTAAGTCTTCACTCTTCAAGTCATTCTTCAACTCTTTCACCATGTCCCATTCGGACACCCCATGTCCCTGCTGGGCATCTCAACAACTGTGAACAAAATTCAAGCCCTACTTACCAGCAAAACTGCTTTGCTTGCCATCATTACTTGAAAAATCATGTTCACTACCAGCTTCAACTAAGTTAATGAACCTACTCATTTTATCGTGAGCAATACCAACTCCATCTGAGTTGCTAAACCTGCTCGAATCACCACTGGTAACATGATCAACATGATCACAACCAACTCCACCTGAGTTACAAGAAAATTCCCAATATCATTGTTCGAATCACTACGAACAACCCGATCACAACCAACTCTACCTCAGCTATTGCTTACTAAACCATAAGTAGCAGATGCATCTATAGTGACTGCGAACCCTCTAACACCTATAATCGGGACTTTCTCCGCCCCTTAACAAAACTTGAGCACCTTTACTAAATTTCAAAATTACACCTCCACCGGTATATTTGTACTCTTTTGAATCAAGGGCACTCAAAGAGATTACATTCCTATTTATACTTGGAATATGTTGAACCTGGTCAAGCATTCTAACCGTCCCATTAAATATCTTAATTTTGACATTACCAATTCAGTTATTTTACAATGCTCTTTATTTTCCATCATCATAGAACCCCTTGTAACTATTTCATATAAGAAAACCGATCCTGGTTTCAACACATACGAAAGTGCAAGCCGAATTAAGAATCCACCCTCGTCGTGTTTGGAGTTACCTTCGATCTCCATCACTGTCTTCTTCTGCAAGATTGACATTATCGGAATTTTCTGGTTGTTCCTTCTGAATCTATAGTATCAAACATGTTCCGCCACTCATAGCAATCTCTCTTCATGTGCTCTTTGTTGTAGTACAACATACTGTACTACTGTTTTTATTCTTGACTTTGCCTCTTTTCCATGACCACACGTCTTCCTCTTACGAACAACAAGACTTTCAGCCTGGGCCTCAAAACAGACGACCATATGCTTCAAGTTCTTCTTAGAATAAAGTGCATCATATACATTGTTAATAGTAAGAGTATCCCGACTATAGAGAATGTTATATCTAAAAGTCACATATCAAGGCGGTAACGAATATAACAATATCAACCCTAAATCTTCTTCATCATACTTGACCTCCACGGTCTCCAAGTCAGCGACAATTTCCTTGAACATGATAGATAATCTTCCAAACATCTACCTTCTATCAAGTGATGAGAATACAAGCGCTATTTCAAGTGTAACTTACTTTTCAAACTCTGTCATATAAAGCTGCTCCAATTTTAATCACAACATAGCGCCAACTTTCTCATTTACCACATTCTAACAAATTTGATTAGAAAGATAAAAATGTATTTATGATAGGGTCTTCTGATCCTTCCGTTGCTTCTCCTCTGCGATCATTGTTGCGGCATTCTTTCTATCCCCAACAAAGCATCATCAAGATCCAATTGACTAAGAACCATTCGCATCTTAATCTGCCACAAAGAAAGTCTATTGTTGTGATCCAAAAGCGGAATCTCAAATTTCATAGTTACCATCCCTGAAATAATAGACATTGTTCAAATCTCGCTTTAATAACCAATTCTGACCTTCCAAGAACTCTCCAAAAAACCTTCAGCTCTGATACCAATTGTTAGAAAACAAAGATACCAGAATCACTCTCATACCGCTTGTTGAGAATCCGACCAAATAATTAAAGATGAGAATAATATGAGCAAATATGAAAAATAATGAATCACACAACAAGCAAGATTTTTGTGGAAGATGAGAATTTATTATACCTAGAAATTAAAATTGTATTTACAAGATTTGATTCTCTCAATCTAAATCTAAACAATTCTCTTAAATTTATAATATATACAACAATGATCTAATTATTATCTTAAGTCTCTCTTAAGTGCCTCTCAAGTTTATGAAGAGCCTACACTTTATGGAGTATTTATAGTAGACAAATCTTGGAGTTATGGATGAAGTAGAATATAATACCACGTAAAAAATCAAACTGGATTACAATTCTCGCAGCATAGGCGGTGTTGCGGCACTGTCGCCGATGCCTCAGTGCCCAGAGGTCAGCATTGGGGCGCTAACCACTCTATTCTTCTTTACACTGCCAATGTCGTCGCGTTGCGTGTTGACGCTCTGGTGCCCCCGATTCTGACCCAATATGTCCAAAACATTTCCTTATCCATTTCAAAGTCCTTATCTCAATCAAACTCACAATCCATGACAAAATTTGATCCCTCATCAAATAGGACCTTTAAACAAAAATTATCTCAACTGCCTCCATGAATCAAACTTCCATATCACACGAAATTTAATCACAAACATAACACATCTTTAAAACAAAAAAAAAAAAATTTAGTTCCATTATCAAAAAAATCATTAGTTCATGGTTCGTTTTGATTCTCTTAGAACCAGAACCAAATGTAATCATATCTACTCCTAAAAAGAATTGTTACCTAAGGGAAAATAGTGGGTTGGTTTTCTCAACCTATAATATTGGTAGTTTTGAAACATATCAGGTCCACAAGCTTGGAAGATAGACGTCGTTATTAAATTAAACTAGATGTCATTATTAAATTAAACTATCTTTTATATAACTAAGGGTCCGTTTGATTGCAAGAGTGAAATTTGGGTGGAAATAAAATGAATTTCAGGGAATTGAATTGTCTAGAGTTATTTTCTTGGGAATTGTCAATTAATTGTGTTTAATTTGTATAATTTTCCACGTGGAAAATATTTAAATTTTGAATCTTTTTGTGTTCGTCTAACTTTATTTTTTATGGAAATTATCCATTAAAGAGAATTTTTTTTTTTTTTTACAATTGGTGATAAAATTGTTTCCATCATTTTGAGAAATTGGTGCACGTGTGGGGGTGGGTGGAATTAATTTCTATGGAAAAAAAACCTATCAAACAATCATTTTCTTGGAAATTGAAAAATAAAAACATTTTCCATAGAAAAAATGGGCTATCAAATATAGCCTATAAGTTTAAGTCCGTAATAAACTTTAACTGAAAGTGGATACAAGTAGATCGTTTCGAGTCGGTCCATTTTACACTGCTATCCTATCCTAGTACCATTCGGACAACAAGTAGTGTACGGGCAAAGGCGAGCGAATGCAATCCAGAGAGTCACAATGAGTGGAATCAGATTTTTTAGGATGGCGGCTATTGGTCAACTTGGCATTATGTACACTTTTTCCTTAATATGGTAAGGTAGAAAATTATTTGGCCTCTCTTGTCTGCCTTCATTATATCTTTCTAAATTATTGGAGAAAAAATAAACTTTATTCCACCTCAAATCACCTATATGGATTTTGAAAGTATTTCATCAAAATTAGACATAAAAATTAGGGCTCTTAAAAGGG
>CAIGRP010060460.1:0-22044 GCA_903798385.1 Fraxinus cuspidata | reverse complement strand
TGGATTTAATTGTTGATGTTGTTAACTTAGACTTGAGTTGAATCCCTAAATCCTTTATATAGAAACCAAATCGTTAAAAAATAGTTTAGGGGATGTGAAGGTGAGCTCTTGGGTCCATAGAAGTTTGATGATTGGAGTTCTCAGATCTTGTCGTTGATTGAATGAGTTTGTGCTCAGGAATCTAGAATGGATACCAATCACTTTAAAAATATGAATCTTATACAAAAAGAAAAAGAAATTTTCGCTTACCTAAGCCACCAAAAGTAGCTTTTATTAGCTTTATTGTGAATTCAATGCTTAACTATTAAGTGTAGATTTCACACTTATGAACACAAACTTAAACTTTTGTTCGCCATCGAACAAAATAAAACAAAACTTAGGTATAAAACATATTACTATTCTAAGCAAGTCACATATAATAGAGTCAACGTTGAACTACTTTTCATATGCCCCAGGTTCGGATTTAAGTGACATTTTAGAAAGATCCAAACAATATCAAAAATAAATTTTTAATTATCCGATGCTCAACTTATTGTGTGTGTGTGTGATTAGCCAACATTGAACTCACACCATACTAGAACACAACCAACCAAATGTTGTTGATTTATTCACAATCGTAATCATCATGTGGTCAATTTTTCCTCACACATTTCGTACAAAATCACTAATTCTTTTCTCTCCAATCCCGAGGTTTTTTTAGCACATGTATGTTCCTAAAAATAATAATTAGATACTTGTATACCTAGAAGAAAGAAGGTAAGTGCCAATCTCTAGAGTTCAAATCTCAAAGTCCTTACTGAGCATATCTTACTTTTGATAATCTAAATAATTTTTTCTTTCTTTTGCTATGAATATATTTTGATTGTTGCTTTCCTTTTTTTTTACATCTTATGTGAAAGACTACTCTCCATTAAACTTTCCAAATGACCCATGTAACGAGTTTTAGGCCGATAACTCCCAAATCATATGACTATAGGGCATCAGGTTTTAGTTGCCTTAACACACTTAATCATTAGAGTAATAAATGCTACGAAGAGAAGTATAAGATATATCTTTTTTTTGTATGAGATTCTAATTTTTAAAGTGATCAGTACCCATCTAGACTTTTTAACACAAACTCATTCAATAAATGGTGAGACCCAAGAACTTCAAACCATTAAACTTCTATGAACACAAGTACTAATCTTCCCACCCCAAACTACTTTTTAGCAATTTGGTTTCTATATAAAAGATTTGGGGATTCAACTAAAGCCTAGGTTAACAACATCAACAATTAAATTCACAAAATCAAATGATGTCCTAATATAAGTATTAAGTCAATGATGGCTATATGCTCAAGTAAATTAGTCTAACATGGATAAGCACTCAAGTAAAAGCATAATATACGATGTCGTCCAATTCTAGCTAAAACTATACTCATTTTAAATAAATATTATCATATGATGCAAGTCGTTCAACGCTAAACTAGACACAATTTTTGATTTTTTTATATTTTTCAATCATTTATTTTTAAAAAAATCATCATTTTTTAACATTTATACAAACTTGATTAGCAGTTAAAAAATAAATATATATTCTAAGTACCTTAGTACTTTCCCACCTCTAAACAAAAATATTACATTGTCTCCAATGTAAAAGCAAAAAGAATCAAAATAAAGGAGTTATGGTCAGAAACTTCCTGGAGGTAGATATGGATAGGTAGAATGATCAAACGGTTCGACTGGTTGACGTCATGACAACCACCACTTTTCTATGTTTCTAGACTTCAATTCCTGTTTCAAGAATTTAAAATAAATATTAGTGATAGTAAATAAGGTTTAAATATTTGCAATGAATTCACACCAAGAAAAATTCTTATCTTATTTATCTTCTAACATTAAGAAGATTGAAATTAGGTGTAACCTTAAGAATGAATATTATATCAATATAAGCTCAATATAATGTTAGAATGTTAACAACGAGCCTTTGTAAAAATGAACCCAATAACTAAACATGCCTAAATTACTAATACAAGTCTTAAAATACTACCTAAAATGTGTTAAAAAAAATTATTTAAATGCATGAGTTTCTAAATATGGTCATGAAGTACTAATGCAAACCCTAAAACTACATATAAATAATTAATCAAAATAAGTGAAAAGAGATAGAAAAATGGGTTTGCCTCCCAATAAGCGCTCGAATTATAATCTAGAACTCGACTTTTAGGTGATTCATTCCGGTGTTGTAAGATGAATGATGGAATTTCTTTTAGAATTCCCCGCTCCAATATAGCTTTAATCACTGTCCATTAACTTTTAATGTTCATTTGCTTTCATGAGTGACCTTTACAGCCCCATATGGCAAAACTTGAGTAATAGTGTACGGTCCCGACCACCTTGACATCAACTTGCCGAGAAAAAGCTTGAGTTGTGAATTGTATAACAAGACTTGTTGCCCAACTTCAAACTTTCTTATTTGAATATGCATATCATGCAACTTTTTGGTTCGCTCTTTGTACAGATTCGCATTTCCATAGGCTTCCAACCGAAACTTATACATCACATTTAATTGAAGTGGTCTTTTTTTACCCGTTGCCTTCAAATTAAACTTCAAGTTTTTGACTGCCCCAATAAGCTTGATGCTCTAACTCAACTAGTAAATGACACGCTTTCCCAAAAACCAGACAATAAGGAGATATGCCTATATGAGTTTTGAAAGCTGTTTTGTATGCCCACAAGGCATCGTCAAGTTTCTTAGATAAATCTTTTGTTGAAGAACTAACGACACCTTAAAGATCCGTTTCAACTTTTGATTAGAGATTTCAACTTCCCCACTGGTTTGAGAGTGATGGGGAGTAGTTATATGATGTCGGACGCCATATTTAGCTAACAAGCACTCAAATTGAAGATTACAGAAGTGTTTACCCCAATCGTTAATAATTGCGCAGGTATACCATACCAAGTGAAATGTACCTTTTCAAGAAATTTAACACCATCAGGGCATTGTTAGTTGACAATGCAACCGCTTCCACCCATATAGAGACATAGTCAACTGCAACAAGAATATATTGATTTGAAAACGTGGGAGAAATGGTCACATGAAGTCAATTCCCCACGCATCAAACAACTCTACTTCAAGAATATTGTTCAAAGGCATCTCATTCCTTCTAGAGATATTTTCTATATGCTGGCATCTATTACACATTTTCACAAAAATTAAGCATCTCTAAATATTGAAGGCCAATAGAAGATCGACTTGGATTTTTGCAGCTGCCCTTGAAGCACTGAAGTGTCCAGTATAGGCAAGTGAATGACACTGCTTGAATATCTAATGAACCTCTATTTTAGGAACACACCACCTAATAATCAGATATGGACATCGTTTGTAGAGAATATGATCCTCCCAAAAATAATACTTCAATTCAGAAAAGAATTTATTCTTTGATGACTTGATAATTTGATGAAATGATGAATTTAGCCAAATAATTCACAATATCTGCATACCATGGTGCATTATCCAAATTAAAAATATGTTCATTTGGAAAGATCTCATTTATATTCATGAATTCTTTCTGCTATCCATGCTCAAGTCTGGATAAATGGTCATTTATTACGTTTTCACTTCCCTTCTTGTCTCTTATCTCTAAATCAAATTCTTGTAGGAGTAGTACCTATCTGGTCAATCTTGGTTTTGCATCATTATTTGCCATCAGATACTTGAAAGATGTATGGTCGGTGTAGATTATTACCTTTGATCCAACAAGATAAGATCGAAATTTTTTAAAAGCATAGACTACAGCTAGAAGTTCATTCTTAGTGATAGCGTAGTTTAGATGTACATCATTCAATGTCTTGCTTGCATAATAAATCAAATAGAAAATTTATCTCGTCGTTGCCTCAATATTGCTCCCACTACGTAGTCACTTGCATCGCACATTAGTTCAAACAACAAACTCCAATCTGGTGCAATTATTATTGGTGCTGAAGTCAACTTCTCTTTTAGTGTATTGAAAGCCAATAAACACTCTTTATAGAAGTTGAAATGAACATCTTTGACTAGCAGATTGCACAATGGTTTAGTGATTGTAGAGAAGTACTTGATGAAGTGACAATAAAACCTGATGTGACTAAGGAAACTGCGAACACCTTTAACTGAAGTTGGTGGTGGTAATTTCTCAATAAGTTGAATCTTTGTCTTGTCTACTTCAATCCCTTTAATTGAAATCAAATGACCCAACATGTTGTCTTATTGTACCACGAAGTGACATTTTTTTCCAATTTAGTACCAAATTAGTTTCCTCACATCGTTGCAAACCCAATTTTAAGTGCTCTAGGCACTCATCAAATGAAGAACCGAAGACTGAGAAATCATCCACAAAGTCTTTTATGAAATTCTCCACCACATTAGAGAAAATTGCAATCATGTAAGGGTGAAATGTTGATAGGGCATTGCATAGACCAAATGACATCCTAAAGTAAGTAGAGGTGCCTTAGGGACATGTAAATATAGTCTTCTCTTAATCATCGGGCGCTATCAGAATCGGATTATAACCGGAGTATCCATCAAGAAAGCAATAATGGGAGTGACCTGCCAACCTTTCCAACATCTGATCAATAAATGGAAATGGAAAGTGATCCTTCCGAATAGCACTGTTGAGTTTGCGATAATCAATGCAAACTCTCCATCTTGTAACAATTTTGGTGGGAATTAGTTCTTTCTTCTCATTATGTACTATTGTGATACCCCATTTTTTCAGCACAACCTAAACATGACTATCCATGTATTGTCTGAGATAAGATTTATTATCCATGTATCTAAAAGTTTCAACACCTCTATTCTGATAAAATCTCATTCATATTTGGATTGACTCTCATCTGACTGTCTATACTTGGTAAAAAAAAAAAAAATTCCACAAGAATTTTTATTCATGCAAAGTGTAGGGCCGATCCCTTTAATGTCAGCAATAGACCACCCAATAGCTGTCTTATTTTCTTTGAGTACCCGCAACAGTCTCTCTTCTTAAATGTTATTGATGGAATTTAAATTATTGACAAGTAATGTGGACGATTCTCCCAAGTAGGCATAATAAAGATGAGACGACAACTGCTTGAGCTCTAACTTAGGAGGCTACTAAATTGATGGCAAAGTGTGGTATGCTTCTATGTGCCGGATTAGCTTCAAGATATCTTGCACATATCCCATTCTCGTTAGAATCATAGTGAGTGGATTGAGAGGTACAATACACGCCTCATATAGATCAGATGGATTATGCGATTGGAAGGTATCATGAAATACTTTGTCAATCACACCGATATAAAAACGTCTGACACGGTTGGATATTTTATGGCCTCATCGGTAGAAAGTATTTTTTCTTTATTTGCAACTGGCATCTTAACATGTATCTCAGGTAACTGGACCCCACTCCTAGTAGTAATTTCTTTGACATGTTCTGTGGGGTTAACCTCTATATTACTTTCCAAAGTACCTGGTGCTCTTTCTGATATAGCATGTGCCATCTGGGTCATCTGAGTCTCCAAGTTTTTAATTGCAGCACTTTGATTCTGAAAAGTTGTCTCAGTCTTTCTCATGAATTGATTATTTGATTCCATGTACTGATATGTCTTTTCCATGAATTTACCAAACATCTTCTCCAATAAAGTTCTCTTCTCTGCTTTCTGAAACTGAGAACCATGTGGCCTATCATGATTGTAATTACTCCAAGAAAAATTTTGATGCTTCCCCCAACTAGGGTTGTAGGTGTTAGTATATGGATTATTTTGTTTGTGCTGATCTCCTTATATATAGTCAACTTGTTTTTTGTCTTTTGTAAGAAATGGACAGTTTACCGTACTGTGATATGTCCCCACATTCTTCACAACTTGCCCACTTGGCCTGAACTACATAGGTTGATTGTGACAACCTCTCAACTTTATGAACCAAACAATCAATTTTTGCAGATAATGTTGTATAATTGTCCACCTCGTATACTCTTGGTACCTTTTTGTGAACAACCCGTTTAGAGGCCCACATGGTTGTGGTGATAGCCACTCTCTCAAATAATTCTAAAGCTTCATCAATTGTTTTCGTGGATAAAGAGCTTTTGGATGAAAGTCTACCATGCTCTCATAAGATGGAAGTAGACCTGCATAAAAATATTGGACCTCGATCCCTTTACTGATGCCATGATGAGGATACTTCCAAAGTATTCGGTTACTCCTTGCCGATATATGGATATGCCATGCTTCAACTTCGCTATCTTGGTTGGTGGGAAGAATTTGATGCTTATTTTTTGAGCTAAGTCATTCTAGTAGTGATACTGACAATGGGCTGTGAGTCCAAGCATTCAAGGCCTCTATCACATAGAGTATGGGGAAATAACCTCAATTTGATAGCATCATCTGGAACTCGTTGAAATTTAAAGTGTTGACACATCTCCAAAATCGAAAGACATGTGTATATAGATTTTCATCAACCTAGCCATAGAATTGATGCCATTCTGGAATAAATGGATGACATCAATTTTCAGCTGCCCAAAGGAAGGATAAACAATGCTAGATTGACTCTGAATAATTTGTGGAGTCATGAAGTCCCCAACTATCATATTCCTTCATCGACCACCGTCTCTTCATTCACTTAAACGTTCACATTATTTTGTGCATTAGTAATCTCTACTTGTTGTGCTTCTCTAGTTTCTCTTTGCCTATAGTGAAAGGTACGTTCGATTTTGGATCAGCTGGTATCAGTTCATCGTCTTCCGAATTTCGCATGAAATGCCTGAAAGAGAGAAAATAGAAACATTGAAATAAATTGATAAAAAAATAACATTCCTCGGAAACGACGCCAAAATTTTGTCANCTAGTTTCTCTTTGCCTATAGTGAAAGGTACGTTCGATTTTGGATCAGCTGGTATCAGTTCATCGTCTTCCGAATTTCGCATGAAATGCCTGAAAGAGAGAAAATAGAAACATTGAAATAAATTGATAAAAAAATAACATTCCTCGGAAACGACGCCAAAATTTTGTCATGAAAATATTCATTGTTTAAATATCGCAAGTGCACATTTCGTTAACAAGTGATAAAATAAATTTTGAGTACACGTATCATTCCTACAGAGACTGTACTAGGTCAAATTCAAATTAACTTAACCTTAACCAAAACTATTGAAATTTGTGATTTTTCTTATAAATTAAATAATCTACTTATGAATGCAAGACCTAACAAAATTAAAATCAATGCAGGGCTATAATTAAATGCAAGTTTTACAAAAATATGACGACGAAAAGCACATTAAGATCCCGAATTCTTTTATATCAATCCCCTCTAACCCCGAACTTTATGAATTTGATAACACGATTCAATTATGAAGATCAATATTCCTAATTTCGGAAACGACGCCAAAATTTTGTCACGAAAATATTCATTGTTTAAATATCGCAAGTGCACATTTCGTTAACACGTGATAAAATGAATTTTGAGTACAAGTATCATTCCTACAGAGATTGTACTAGTTCAAATTCAAATTAACTTAACCTTAACCAAAACTATTGAAATTTGTGATTTTTCTTATAAATTAAATAATCTACTTATGAATGCAATACCTAACAAAATTAAAATCAATGCAGGGCTATAATTAAATGCAAGTTTTACAAAAATATGACGACGAAAACCACATTAAGATCCCGAATTCTTTTATATCAATCCCCTCTAACCCCGAACTTTATGAATTTGATAACACGATTCAATTATGAAGATCAATATTCCTAATTTAAGTTTTATAAAAATATGATGACGAAAAGCGTAATAAGATTTCAAATCTCCTGTAATCCAGAACTTATAAATTTGAAGACACGATTCAATTATGAAGATCAATATTCCTAATTTGTTTAACAATCTCTCTCGAGTATAATTAAATATATTTTTACATATGACCCGACTATATTTCTATGACGGATGCGAACGTACAAGAATGTATTACTGGATTTATGAATACTTAAATATTATGTAAAGTATAGAGGTAAATTTCTATCATATTTCGAACTCTACGATAATTGATACTTATTTTCAATCTTAATTCACAAAACTCATACAACTATTACACATATAATTGTAGAGCAAATTAAATCACTGTCAATCATTTAATAATTAAAAATATGCTTTAAATGTCAAAAATAAATAAAATCACGAATAATAGGTTCATGATATAAGGTTCATCGAAAATTTTAGCACAAAAATAATTTAGCATAGCATAATGTCGGAATTAAACAAAAAAAATTGAAAAGATATCACCAAAAATCGATGGATCGTGATTAATTTTCCAATTTTCGCACAATGATAGATGATTTTAAACGCATGAAAATCTGGAATTCTTCACTCTCGTGACTGCCGTCTTCGTGTTTGCTGTCTCAAATAATGTGCTCGCTCTCTCTCGCCGTTCTTTGTATATGCCCAAAGAAAAAATCTAATTGATATGTTTTTTTTTCCATTCAGAACTTTGGTGTATGCATACCCATCAATTGCAAGCAATTACGTTTGTGCCGATTAGGAGTCCAATAAGAAACCACTCCCTTTTCAAAGCCCAACTAATATAATAATTCTTTCCAAGGCCTCATTTCTTCCAAATAATGCAATTTAGTCCCTTGAGTCCATTTATTTGTGCAACCCATATCTTCTTTAATTAAATTCAAATCATTCAATTTTCAAAGTGTAGAATTTTATCCCAAAATTGTAGGTTTTATTCTATTCCACCCTTGATCAATATCACTAATTTTCTCTTAAAATAATCCAGAAATACAAATAGTTAAGCATCAAATTCACAATAAAGCTAACAATAGCCACTTTTGATGACTCAGATAAGTGTAAATTTCACACTTATCAACATTCGTTCATAAATTAACTTCCGTTTATCAAAATTAACCGAACAATCAACATGACAAACATAGTGTTTACTTCCATTTGTATTTTATTATTCTCATGGTACAATAAATTTGAAGTAATACTCAACTTTTTCAAAGTGATAAGCTAAGGCAGTCCATTTACTAATCTTTGAAAAACTGACGCTAACATTGACTTTAATTGAGTCTACAGTGGACTGCCTTAATTCATCTCTTATGAACCATTGTATGCTCTTCTCTTGCTTATATGGAGGTAGTTAATGAGGAAATAGTGTCCGCTCGAAGATAGGTTAATTTTGAGCAATTGTCTGAACTTTGGATAGTTTGCCGGTTGTTCCATTAATTTTGATAGATGAAAGCTAAATCATGTATGGATGTGAGTTCATGGATGATTTTGATAAAACAAAAAAAAATTGAGTTCATGTATAATTTTGATAAATGTGGTAAAGTTCTTGTACCATTTGTATAATTAATTTATCAACTATTTACCACGTCATTACCACATAGGCACTTGATTTGTCATGTGGATTATTGCTTTAGTTTTGACCGACGAAAGTTAATTCATGTAAGAATGCGAATCAAATTTGTGAGTTCACGTATACCTTTGATACAAAGCTATAATTATGTATGGTTTTGGCATATGCGGCAATGTTCATTTACCGTTCTCACATTCATGCCATGTTTGTTGTAGACTAAAAATTTAAGTCAAAATCAATAATTAATTTTAACCACACATTTTGTGGGACCTACAACTTTTCAACCACATATTTTATTAACTTTTATTAAAATTTATTAAAATTTTGATTTTTAGCTACACAAAACTGGGGCTTAACCCAAAATTAGTTAATTGGCAATTATACAACAACTTATCATCTACTTAATTAATTATATAAAAGAAGGTTTTCTAGATGAGTGGGTTTATGTGATGTGAGCTATGTTGTGTGCCAACGTTTATTTACTTGTTTTTTATTTCAATGAAAAGTACTATACTCATTATGTGGAATATTTATTGAGATGAGATGGTTGCTAATTTACAAGAGAGTGTGTGGTCTTTCCATCAATGAATGGAAATTATTGTTGAATTAATTATTCAAATTATCTCAATTATCTAAGGTTTCTATGACTCAAGCTTTTGAATTTGTTTGTTATGAAGAGAAGTATCATACGATTTATTGCTTTTCCTTTATCTATGATGCAATTTAAGATGACTCTATGTTTAGGTGTTGTTTGAGATTCCTTAATTTCTTAGATTCACATTCTTGTTGTCAAACAATCATAGCTGTTTTAGGCATTTGTTAAATTTTAAAAATTATATTATGGAAGAATATGAATCATTTGACAGTACATTTGTAAAGTAGTAAAATGTTAGTTTCGAAAAATGGTGGTTATATTCACATCATATATATTTTTTTAATAATTATTACACCACAATAAAATGCATTAAATATCTCTAATGTTTATTCATCGTCACATTTATGTTCCTAATTTTTTCATTACATTCTTATCTCTAACGTTGCATTATTAGCAAATCTTGTCCTTAATAATAATTTGTTTTTCCTAAAAGTTTGTTAGCGTGCTTTAAAATGGGGAACATATACTTAGTTGCAATTTTTTATTAATTTTTTGCTTACTTAAAAATATGAGGAAAATTATCTGTTTTTACTCTCACTTAACGTAATTTTTGAATAGAAATCGTCAAGATGCGCTAATTAATGGAAGATCAGAGATAAATATTAGATGAAAAAGTTGAGTACATATGACAATGAATTAAGGTAATAAAAATTTCATGCTGTTAAGATATGGTGCGAATAAATTTAGTCGTTTTATTTCTATATTCTTCTTTTAACTTATCCAATATACAAATCGTTATAGCAGTTTACCTTGTTCTAAATTCTTCTTTTAACTTATCCAATACAAATCATTATACCAATTTACCTTGTTTGAGTTTATTATGAATTATTGTTTCAGTTTTGCTACATTTAATATTATGATTGACAGTTTTGTTTACATTCTTTGATATGTCACACAATTTTACCATTAATTTTAACAACATTTATTCAAATCAATTACTTTTATTTTGACACGTGTCAAACTATTTGTACATCATGTTAATTTTTATTGTTTTCATAATTGAGATCAATGGTTTAAATATAGATATTTCCCTTCCCTCTACTTCCACCTCAAAAGAGAAAATAAAATAAAAATACATTATTGTAATTCCAATTTCAATCCTCATGAGAAATATAATTTAACTTTATTTGATATTTTTCTACGATATGGAAATGGAGGATTGAGAAACCAAATTGTAGCAAGTAGATGCATGAAAAATGAATCGTATTTTATAAATTTATGAAGTAATTCGTATTTATTTGAATTTCTTCTACTATATAGACAGAAATTTATAAATCTCAAGTTTTAGTAAATATTAATAGTTATCCTTTTAAAATGAGAACATATTTTCTCATATCAATATAAAGTAAGAATAAACTAATGACAATAATACACTAGAATATCATTATAATTAATTCTATTTTAGTAATTGTATATATACATAATAAAACATTTTTGTTTACCGAAATCTTAAGAACTATTATTGAAACATAGATCAATTTCGATATAAAAATTAAACAAAACTTAACCGATGATCGACACAACTTTTATTTATTTATTTTTTATTATTATTTTTTTAGCATAGCTATTCTCTTAAAATCTACAACTAATGCCAAACCAAGCCTTCAACACGGGTTTCCTTTAGAAACCAGTTAAGCACTATATGTAATGCCTCGTCATAGGGTATATACAGTAGAAATTAATTATGAGATTCATGGTACTTGCCAAAACTTTTATGGTTGATCTACTAAATAAATAATATCTTAATTAATTTCATGTCTTTGATGTCGACCTCATATAGACCGAGTCTACGACCCGATCCGATCCGATCCAATCCGACCAAGATTGATATATCTCTTTTGACTGTTATCCCAAAGATGTCACATTTTACATGTTTACTAATATAAAAGGCAGGTGGACTAGATGCTTGCCGGGGTCTTATTATGAATATTCACATTGTATCTTTTCAGTTTATACAACAAAACCTAGTAGTGTGTTATACGATTCAATAGTTATGTGATTTTTAATCGTTTTTGGAAGGGAGGGGAGTTTTGTAGGACAAGAAACGTTATTTAGGGTCGGTATATTTGACCCGTTAGACTATATATAGTAAATATACTATTGTCACATATTTAGCTAGAAATTGGACCGAACCAATATGCCACCCATAGTGGCTTAATTAAAAAAGAAAAAGGCAATCAATAAGTGTTATAATATATCTATATTCTTTCTTGTCCAATTATTTTTATTTTGACGTACAAATTGTCGTGAGTGATTGCTAACTAGTCATTAATCTTGATCAAGTGTCCTTTAGGCGAGTGGTTCATCTGCCCGTTTGGTGCTAAAAATTGCTAACCATTTATAATTTTGTTATGTATACAACTAGTGAAATTAATCTATACAATAATAAAGAAAAGTGTTATTCATATAGAAGACTAATGATAATCGTCTTACGTGACATACTTGTGACAGTTTGTTATTTGATGAATTAAAGTAGTAGTTTCTTATTTCTCATATATCAAATAACAAACAGTCGCATATATGTCACTTAGAACGACTAGCAGTAATTTTCAGAGATTTCAGCATTTTTCAACATTAATAAATAATTGAGAAGGCATTTTTCAGCATTATCTACGAGATTTCTTATGAAACTAAAAGTGTGTTTGTCCCCTAATATTAATTTATCAGTTTTGAACAAGGATTTTTTTTTTTTTTAAACCTATTTTATTTCAACGACATGCGTCGGTCCATGTACGCGCAAATAGCTACAAGTGAAACATTTCGTTGAAAATAGAGCCTATAATAATAATAATAATAATAATAATAAAGAAAAAAGAAGAAAAAAAGTCACTTTCAACATAATTGTTTGTTTGCTTGTAGCTGCTTCCCAAAGACAATTATTTTTTGAGTGTCAAGTGGCACAGTGATTAGAAGGCCACCCAATTATCTAGTAATATTTAGATTAGCAAAATCAATGATTAGGAATTGCTTGATTATGATGTCGACAGTATGTCTTATCGTTATTTGTTGTGGAACACATTGCCTTTGCATTGGTCAAAAAGATTATAATTTCCCCCGACACTTATTGTCCTTCACCTCCACCTCTTTAATAATTTCACCAATAACTCCTTTTCATTAGTTTGGGGGTTGGTTTGAGCTTCACCTACTTTCCTCAAAATCTCAATTGAAAGACGGAACCTTAATTTGTCATAGATGGATAAGTGAAATTCAATTTGATTTCCAATTTCAATATCGTGTCACATTTACCTTAATTTGTCATAGTTGGATAAGTGAAATTCAATTTGATTTCAAGTTTCATTGCTGTGTCACATTTCATCGCCTATTATCGATGAAATATGCCTAGTTGACAATCATACTATAATTGAGTTTTCTCATAATCGCCTAGATGCAAAAATGGTAAAATGAGAATTATGGAGATGTCTTCATACTAAAATGTTAAGAATTACCTTAAAATTTTATGACGTGGATTGGTGGTAAATTAGCATATCACACAGTAATTACGTGAAAGATCCATTCTTGTATGGTTGCAATTAATCAATTTTCATCATTTGGGAGACGGCATATTACCAGTGATGAAATTTAAAACAAAATTTTAAAGTTTAGTGATTCAATCAAAACTTAATTGACGTATAGTGACACAAATGAGATTTAGCTGAAAATTTAGTGACTACAAATAGAAATTTAATTACTGCAATGTATGTGATGGGAGATATATCGTTGGTCAATTCTTATTAATTTCTAATTTATGAGAGAGTAATTTTTCCATCGATGAAAAGATATTATTTATAAAATATCTAAATTATTACAATTTGATTGTGGAAAATACAATAATTAAATTCATGGTACATGCCAAAACTTCTAAAGTCGACAAATCATTTCTTAATTTTACTTTTTTTTTTGAAGTTGACCTCGCATATACCGAAAACATCGTTATACATGTCTTAATTTGATTTTTGTCAGTAAGATGTCATATTTTACATGTTTAATAATTTAAGAGGCAAGTGGATTGTATGCTTGTCGATATCTTATAGTGGGATGTTAACATCGTCTCTTTTCAATCTATGCAACAAAGGTTAATTGTGTCTTTATACAATTCTATATTTAAGTTCATTTCGATTTTTTTTAGAAGCAATATCGAGGATAAGAAACATATAATTTAAAACACTTTTCCATGAGCAAAAAGGCTTTGATGGGCATATTTGGAACTTTAGACTCGATTATGCTAAACAAAATTTATACAATCTCATTTAAATAATTAACGAGTACGAAGAGACCATTAGCTGAAGAAAAGCTATACTCAACGTGTTCGATAAAGAGGAGTATGATCGGGGTGCACGATTGTATTCCCTGGCACATGCGAAAATTTTTATTGTTGAACTAACATTCATCATTTCTTAATCCGATTCTTTTTTGACGTTGAACTCGCGTAGACCGAGTTCGCGATCTGACCAAGACAGAAAACATCGTTATACATCTCTTAACTTGATTGTTATCCCTAAGATAGGATTCTTGAAACGTAACCAGCTGCAGTACAAAAAGGGAAATCTGTTTGTTAACTATAGAGAAATTCTATGGCCCATAAGCTGTGCTGAGAAATCTTTTAATTGTACACAGATTGAGAATTCTTAGCAGGACCTGATTGGAAGTGCACCTAGGGGTCTTGAACTGGCTCAATGCTGCACCATTTGCTATGAAATTATCCATAATCTTTTTGAAAGTCCCTTTCTCCACAATGCAAAGTTCAAGCGGTCCAATGGAATTGCTTCTTCTAGACACAACATATCCATGATCAACAAATGAAGCATCCATTTCTCTACAACATTCTTCAAGAATCCTTTCTTCAACTTCTCCTTTGATTTCCCAGTAAATTATGTAATGACCCGGGTGTTTTGCGACCTCAGCGTGGCTAGTGAAATCGAGTAGCTCAGCTCTAGCTTTTCTTAGTATTTTTGAACCCTTTTCCACCACCTGTTGAAGGTCATTTTCTGTATTCTTGTCTATATTTACGGTTAAGATTAGCTTTCTCCTGCATATGAAGTTGAGTTTGGGAGTGTTTCTGTGGAAACCAACTACTTCTACCACATCTCCTAATCTATACCTGTAGAGCCCTGCATGCATTGAAGAAGTTAGAGATTTAAAGAAATAATATATGACAAATTAATATATGGTATGAGAATAAAGTTTTGGACAATTATAGGTAAATTTTCAAAATTCCCTTTCTGAATTTATATCTTTCTTATCTTAATTGATCATTAAAGACATCAAGATAAACCTAGGGTGTCATGACTATCCAAGCAGAGATTGTGGGGACGTTTAATACAGGAATGGCGTAACAAATATAAGTGTTGTATAGGACTTTGTATAGTCTTACATAGAATCGAAATAATTTTTATTTTATTTTATTTATTTTTTTGGAAGAAGAGTTGGTTAGTCTATCCCACTTGGAAAGAAAAGTACCACGGTTCCATCCTAATGTGTAAGCTAATCGTGGATATAATAGATATAATTAAGTTACTATATTAGAGAAATAAGCAATGAAGACTCATGGGTTCATTAAAAATATCAAATATCTCACGATAACCAAGAATATGTTTCAAAAGTCTTTTCAAGCAAAATCTGTAGTGCATGTACAATTTATCCTCAATCCTAGGCATCTTATTTGTACAATTCTCTACAACCTTAGCTAGTGTAGGAGAAAGACCCTAAAATTACCACACAAAAAACAAAAATCACAAAATCGAGCTAGAACTTATTTTTTCTAGGAAGAATGAAGTCATTTGTTTAAAAATCTAAATTGGGTTTTTGATTAAGACTGAACTAGAATTTAATTTTGGACATTACGATGACTTCTAAATCTCATTCATCCAACTCTTTACGGAGTGGATCGTATCGGAACTTCTAGTTTCATCTACTTATCCAAAGGTTTTTAAACGATTGAAAACTAATGTTGTACAAGGATGAGACTTTTTAAGTGTAGTATCAATCAATTATATAGAGATTGGCAAGTTGTAAGATGACAGCATGACAGTTCATGAGCATGTGGTCCATGATGTACTAGATGATAATTCAGGCAGGACAACAACAATTTTGTTCAAAATTTTAAGAGCCTAAATATTTGGACGGCTAAATTTTTTTTTTCCCACTTGGCTACCTTGAAAGATTGGTTAATCTTGAAAACCTAAATGGAATATTCTGAAGTAGAAGGAATGGCAAAAGAATTGTGTTCACGTGGATAGAAAGGCACTCATTTACTGTATTTAACAATCACAAAATGTCTATTTATAAGTCATTTCTAAGTGAAAGAGTAAGATTTAACTTAAATAAAAAAATTAATTGGCAATACTAAAAAAAAAGTTAATTGTAATAAATGTATCTCCTATGTAATCGTTTAAGGTCTTCGATGAAGTGGTTAACATGACTATACTAGAGAGTATAAATTCATCTTTGTTGCCACCATTTTTTTTATGATCGGGTGTTGCCCTCGCCTTTGATTAGAAAAATGAATGTCTTGCATGTGAGATATTAAGGACTCGTTTGACATATTTTTAATAAAAATGTATCAAATTTTAATAAAAGTTTATATATGATTGAAAAGTTGATAAAAGTTTAATGTGCGATAAATGTGTAAATAAAATTAAGTTTGACGGTTGAAAAATTTATGAAACTTCAGCAAAATTTTATCTAACAAGCACTAAATAAATAAATTTATCGTCTCTGTACCTTTAACAACTCCACATGTTCTCTATGCATAAAAGATAGAAAGAAGCAACTTGTTTTTGTCTCTCTCTCTCTCTCTCCCTTTCTTTCTTTTTATGTTTCACGCTACGGAAGAAGGTCCAAAGAAGTTGCTTGTTTTGACTTTTAAGCAAAGCGAAACATAACTTTTTTGGTGTAGCTTAAAAGTTAATAAAATTTTAAGGCAAAATCAACAATTAATTTTAATCAATATTTTATAAAATTTATAACTTTTCTAAGTGATTTGTTTACTAAAAGTTAAAAAAAGTAACATGCACGAAGATGCTAAGATTAATCTAATTTACTGACCTGTGAAAGTTGTCAGAACAATTTCATATTGTTGTCCGATCTTGACATTAGAGAGTGGCACAGGATCATCTTCTACAAAATCATCAATCGCTGATTTTCCATCAGTCTCTGATCTATTAAGTGGTATGAATTCAAAGTAAGAAAAAGTGGGCACAACAGCAAAACTGACTTTCTCTGGCGGACAGCAAGGATCCACATTTACTCCAATCCAACTCTCTGTTGACCCATAATCAGCACTCACCAGTGGCAAATCCCCAGCATAATGCCTCAGTTTTGTCAAATAATGCTGCATAGATCCGGTCATTATTGAATACGCATATTTTGCATTTGGCCACAGCTTTGGAATCAGTCCATACCAATCCATTTCTTCCAATTCTACACATTTGGACTGAACCCTTTTTGCCAAAGATGGATTGGGAACTGAAATTATATCAAGAACTGCTTTTCTGACAGAGGGAATGGTGATTTTTGAACTTAGGGTTCCATCCCTGATGTCATTGCATATATCTTTCCAAGACTCCTCAAATGATCTGAATGATTGGATTATACTGAATGAAAATGTGGAGGCTATGAATTCGACTTGATCGTCAAAGTATAGGCCGAGAAGGAGATGACAGTATGTGGATTGTTTGTAGTCTCCACTTGAAATGACTTCTTCGGGGCTACAAATGTATGACTTCGTCTCTTGTTGTTTAATTTTGAATTCCTCACTTGCATAGTAATGAGTTGTGGCTGTTCCTACTGTTATGCCACTCTTCGTTTTGAACTGTTTGCTGCTGTATATGAACTCAAGGATTCTTCCTCCCTCTTTTATTGGATAAATTCTAGCACAACCAGCAAATGAATAAAAATCTCCTGTAAGGAACACTTCAGTATAAACAAGAACATCGAAAAAATTTGTTATCCATTACAAATTAAGCTTTTAAACGAGGTTATGATAACAAAAATAGTTGTGAGTTCCTACATCGATGGAAAAGTCAGTGGACTTGAACGGTGCGTCTGCTCTTATTTAGGGTAAAAGAGGCCTTCACTACACCAAACTAGACTTTCCATGACAGACACAAACACCACAACGCATACATAATAGACCATTAGCAATCATAGATCAAATTAGACTCTCTTTGATGGGGAAAAAAAAAAGAGGATACCCGCATACAAGACGGCCCATTAACCATCAAACACAGCGTTTCGAACACGTTGTGCATGAGATAAAGAGCAAACAGGGTTAAACCTTGATCTATAAGCTGCTGCAAGCTTGAAAATTTGAAGAGTAGTCTTGGAGCTATGGCGAGTAAAAGGCACGTACTTCTGTCGGCCGTCAGTAGTTCCGGAACTGTAGAAGCAGTTAACCGAAAAACAAAAGCATTATGAGAAGTACAAAAAAATAATTCCTGCTAATGGTCTATGGATATGCAAAGAATTTGCCAATTTGGGATATTTTTCTTTCGCTAAACAAATTTCGTATTTGTTTCATCAAGCTTAAGCAGTAATAACAAACTAATCCATGTTCTCAATAAATTTGGGATCGACTAAACTATAAATCATTCGAGACTCAAAAAGGGTTTTGAGTACTGACCTCAAGGAGAGAGTTAGGATAGGTTCTTGAGTGATTAGAGGTGCTTTTTCCCCATCAGCAATCCTTTGGACATAAGGTTCAAAATCTGCATGGGAAGCAAGAGGCACCAAAGAGGTGTAAAGCGATTCCAATGCACTATCTTCCATATCTTCAATACTGACTTCTCCTATCCACTTCTTAAGATACTCCACAGCAAAATTGAGTTGCAGAATCCGACGAAGTGTCTGTGTTTGAACGCTGGGCGCATTTTCTGAAACGTCCTCGAACCAGCTCATAATGTCGCAGGAGACTCCATTGTCCATAGCTGGTTCCATGTGGTTAGGGATGCCTCTCTAGCTACCACAATAGTGTATGCTAATAATAATGCAGTTGGATGGAGGAGCCCACTTGCTCTAAATATATCTTCTTGATTTTAATACGTCTGAAAAAAATTGTTCTCCTTTCAAAAGTAATGAAAATCAGTGATACATATGGCTATACAGTACGATACTTTTTAAACCACAAGACTTCTGAAATCGAAATTGTATTCTTTGATATGGAAAGACACGACAGATTCTTTTAAAATGCACGTGGATGGATGAGGCTACAAAGGGGCCAGAAAACATGGTGAAAGCCAAAGGTACAAGGATATCCATGTTTGGTTTAATTAAAAACGTTGATAAATTATAATTAAAGTTAATAATTAATTTAATCACACATTTTTTTCGAATATATAATTTTTATCAACTTTTCAACCACTCATTTTATCAATTTTATGAAAATTTAATAAAAATGTGATTTTTAGTAAAACCAAACATGGGCTATTTCCCTCCAACTCTTCTGTAGAAAAATGACGAGTTTCGATGTACAAGTTGTATTGCTTGTCGAAGACATAAATTTAACAAATGAGTTTGTATTTCTCATTGAGAATTAAGGTTTTAGAACTAGGTGAATTCGCACATTATAGTCAAGGGTTAAATCCCACGTCCTAAACCAGGTTATGAAGAATTTGAGACTAGTAAATTTTAATATAGAAGAACTAGATAAGATGTGAGATTTATCCCTAACAACATATAATTAGTAGAACCCCGTCGCTTATTTATCTATAAAGATTGCTTAATGCCAGATTTTGATGAGTTAAAGGAATCTTGTGTGCCGCATGCATGCGGTGCATTAGAGACAAAGTATAAATAAATAAAATAAAATTCTCTTAAGCGAAGTTTTCAAAGAAAGGCAAAGTGACATGTTTTTGTGTCATGTTAATTAATTCACGCGAAACATGAGTTATATGGCTTTTCAAATATTATTTTAATATTGTCAATTTTCAATTGAATTATGTCTAGAGATTAAAAGGTCAAAAAGTCAATTTATGATACCTAAACTTTGTTTGAATGCAAGAAATTGGGTGTAAAAGGGCACAACTTTTTGTCAAGAATGACTACATAACTTTGAATGAGATTACAGCTCATTTAATCAAAAGAAAAAAACAAAGGCCATGACTGTTAAAGGATGCCTAACCTTGTGCAGATTCTCTTTTGGTAACATTTGGCCGGTGCTGAGGCAAGGTTTTTTGGCTTGTTAGGCTATCTTGAAAAATTGTAAAAAATCGATGAAATGTTAAAAGGATAAATTTTTTATCATATCAAGATAAAAATATAGATAAACTTTTAATTCGTGGAAAACTGAACCATACTGTATATCTTAATATTTTGTTTTGTTATAAATTAATCGCAAGATAATGACAATAATAAAATAAGAACACAAAAATTTATATAAAAACCCAAGATGGCAAAAAAAGAAAAAAAAAATCCCACATACTGATGAGGAGAATTTCATTATAATCAATAATAATTGTGTATACAATATCACATTCTCAATACTCTCAATTGAAGTCTAAACTCTCTAATTCTCAAAATGTTATTAAATTTATATATGGAAATACAACAATGTGGAATATATATTATAGGAGCTTCTTTTTGGAGTTTTAGATGAAAAAGAAAATATAAAATTCAAAAAAAATTGGGATAAACCGTTACGGTGGCGTCTCAGTGCCAACAAGCCAGCGCCCTAGCATCTGGGTATGCACCTGTAGCTTTCTTTCGACAGGGGTGTCGACGCTGCGTCACAGTTGCAGGGGCACTACGGCGCTGTAATTATGGCTGGCGCTGCCGTGGCGCCCACTTTCAGTAATCATTCCTTCAAAGTAATTTTCTTCGTCTCAAAATCCTTTTCTAAACCAAACTTTCAATCCTTGATAAAATTTGATCTTTATTAATTAAGACTCACAAAGCCAAAAGTCATTCAACTTCTTTTATTCAACCAAACACCAAATCACTTATAATTTGGGTTACATTACTACAAATCTTCACTTTGAACCAAATTCCAACACAAAGAATTCAAAAGTACATATTCAAGTAAACACCACTCCACCTTTTCCAAACTAGCCCCAATGGATTAAATCAATGAAAAACACCACTCAAATTTAGTAATGAGAAGTGGTTTTATCATCATATCAGCAGGATTATCCTTGTTATCAACCTTGTTTACTACAATATCACCACGAGCAATCACATCACACACAAAATGATACCTCACATCAATGTGTTTAGTCCTTTCGTGAAGCATCTGATTATTAGTCAAGAAAATAACATTCTTACTATGACAATACACAGTAGAAATTTGCAAGTTTTCACTGATTTCACCAATCAATCATCTCAAATACATAGCCTCCTTACATGCCTCTATGATTGCCATGTACTTTGCCTCTATTGTAGACAAAGCTGTTATATTCTACAAAGTAACTTTCCAGTTGATAGCACAACCTCTAAGGGTAAACACATACCATGTAAGCGACTTTCTCTTTTCAAGATCCCCTTCATAATTCGAATTCACATACCTAATGATTAGAAGAGCCCCTCAAGTATCTGAATATCAACTACACTGCTTTCGAATGTTCCTTGCCATAATTTGCCATGTATCAACTAATTGCACTCACTGCATGAGTCAAATCTGGTCTCATACAAATCATATTATACATAAGCAAACCAACTGCACTGGAATAAGGAACCCGTGACATGTAATCAATGTCTTCATCTGACCGATGACATAAGCCATATGATAATTTAATGTGGGCAGCCAAGTGAGTACTGGTTGTCTTAGTATTCATCATATTGAACCTTTGAATCACCTTTTCAATGTACCCCCTCTGGACTCAAATACAATCTGCTAGCCTTTCTATCCCTTCAGATTTACACACCAAGGATTTTTTTTGCTGCATCCAAATCTTTCATGTCAAACTCCATACTATGTTGAGATTACACCTGTAACGCCCCGAATTTTCTTTTTATTTTCATAAGAGCGTTAACTTAATATTGATCATTTAGCAAATGAAATAGCCAATGTCTAGTTTTCCGTCACACTAAAATCTAAAAGTTGAAATGATAA
>CAIGRP010060456.1:0-14684 GCA_903798385.1 Fraxinus cuspidata | reverse complement strand
CTTTGCCACTGGGAGATTTGCCCTGAGGGCCATCTCTATACTTATAATTTGGTAGTTAGCCTACGAAAGGGTTCGATATCAAAATACTAAAAGCCAGTAGTTAACCGAGATTGTTGAAAAGTGATCAAGGGTTTGTTCCTTATTGGCCTGGATTGAGCAGAATTGGGAAACTCAAGTTGAGTACCTAATTTTAAATATTCAGGAAATTTAAGAATGCATTATGCGAAAATCTTTATCAAGAACCTCTTTGAACCCCTTTTTTTTTTTTTGCCAAAAATACATTTTGGAATAGTAGTTTGATGTAGAATGTGTAGTTAAAAATAATGAAAAGTTATGAATTTGCAAAAAATATTATTTTATTGAAAAACGTGTGATTATAATAAGAGAGAGAAGTATTTTGAAAATAATGAGGATCAAACAAAGACTGATTGGTTTTCTTGTTTCAATGCTTTAAAATGTGACTAGGTTTTTTGATTTGGAAAACAAAACTAGTCATCTAACCGTGCTGTCACAATCCTTTCTTCTTGGTGGCAGCTATGTACACAATTGTAACCATCTCAAGAAAACATCCCTCTCCATAGCTAAATGTATAAATATTTTGCCTTCGTCATTAGACCTTTTAAGTTTGAATTCCAGGACCCAAACCAAAACACTGCGTCAGTTGGCACTGTCCAAAATGGTGAAAACTGTAAGAGGTTTCGTTTCAACACGTGAATATATCTAGATATACTTGCTACATTCTTGAAATATAAAGACCAAAAATATTCAACTTGTATCACATTTTTAAGAAACTAAAATACATATTTGGCTAATTTTATCAAACTCAGTCACAACTTTTTTGTAATCATTTGCATCTCGGAATTTATTATCATTTTTTCCTTGATTGCCTAATTATTGAGGCAGCAACCCGATGTCTATTGAAGCACCAACATCGACTGACTGAATGGGTATCGATGGAAATAGGGTTCTCGAGTACACACTTAAATCTAAATATAACGCTTATTACAGGAAGTTTATGATAGAAAAATGGTTGCTTTCAACATGACCCACATTTTGGCTTCACCAGAAAACGTAACATGAACTATAATCCCAGGAAAGGCTGAAAAAAATACAGTGGATCCAAAAGTTGACTAAAAGGAAAAATGAAATGAAATTGCCAGAGTAATACATCAAGCCATAGCTTGCTTCTTTTCTTCCTCAAGCTGCTGCAGCTCAACTAATCTTTGAGCCCATGCTCTTTCCCTTGCAACTGCAGCCATCTTTCGCTCCACCCTCTGCATGTTTTTCTTCCGTTTAGCCTCTTGAAACTGAGCTTTACGCTTCTTTTTTTCAGACTGCACAAGGGTAATACAAGTCAATATGAATAGCAAAGTATATAATATATAACAGAATTAATCACCCTAAGGAAATGAGCACGAAGAAGTTATAGGATCGTTTAATGCCACCCCAAACCAAAAAGACAAACACACTAAAGATGGGAAATTGGGAAAGTTGAGTAGCTGCTTGAAGTTACCATTACAAGTTAAGAAAGATAAAACAGAATGATGAGAAATCTTCATCTGGGGAAGCATGAAACATTTAACATTTCTTTACTGTCAGCTATCTACTAAAAGTGTTGTTGAGAACCAATCTGCACTAGAAACATTAACAAGCAACTAGTCAGATTTCAAGCCAACAAAGGCTAAAATCAAACAAACTCCTTCCACAGTTGAGCGACCTTATCAACATTATAGACACGTCAACAAATATTTGCATCTTTCTTAAATGAATTTTTTTATTATTTCCAATTTCACAGACTAAGATTTATACACAACTACTACATATCAGATAATCATCCCTTCCCAAGAAAAATCCATACGCAATAGCAGGACACGAGACCCATCTGCAATAACATTTCCCAAACCCATTGCCACCAATGCGGCTGCCACCTCCAAACCCATAACCAGTAGAAACACAACCCATTCCCTGCTGCCACCATCTCCAAAACCTAAAACCCACAGCCAATGGACTGCTACAAAACATTAAGCTCCTGTTTGACAATCATTATTATAAACTTCTTTTTTCTACACTCATTTTCAACGACACATTCACATAATAACATATTTTATACATAAACACAAAACTTTTCCCTTATTTTTAACCCCCCTCCAAAAATTAATGTATAAAACTCCATTTTACCCAAATAATAGTTGTCAAACAGGGGCTAAGGGTGCGTTTTGTTTTGATGTTTCAAATTTGTTTTTAATTTTCAGTTTTGTAAAATACCCAAACCTTGTTTAATCTATTATTTTTGAAAATGAATTAAAAAAAAAATGTTAAACTTGTAGCATAAAATTCAAAATATCTTTTTGACGTTTCAAGTATTCTCAAACCAAGGGAAATAAGCGTTTAAATAAAAAATCTAAAAATCTAAAACGTTAAAAGAATTAAAAATTCTAAAAAATAAAATTCTAATATTTTAAATTCTAAAAAAATAAAAAATATTACCCGTTTATTGATATATAAAAATTCTAAAAAACCTCTAAATGAAAAGAGACAAAAATTATCGGTCCACGTCATTATCTTTTATTTTTTTATTTCCTACATTTTGTCAACTCATTTTATTATATGTTTGTATTTTACTTTTGTAGGGAAAAAATTAGTGTAAGATTCATCAACTTTAAAATGCATATATTACTTAATAACATATTAGTATAAAATTGTTCTATTTTATTGAATAATCAAATTAATGGAATAAAATATCATAAAACAATCTCATAATTTCAAGCCAAATGTGTTCTCCAGTTACGAGAAACAATTTTTGAAAGAATATTCAAATATTAGACTTTCAAGAAAAATAACACCACTACTGCAATTCTTGAGGTTCGAAATTCAATAATTATGGATCAGTTGATAGAATACCTTCTATAATCTGAAGCAAATTGATTTTCTAAGTAAGAAAGTTTGAACTGTAGTTTCATTACTCAGTGCTTATGTCCTTTTTTCCCTTTTATTTAGTGTTGATTAGGTGGTGTCGGGCATTTTAGTGCAATTATTGGCTTGTGGTAATCGAATGTTGTGGCCGAGGTTGTACGAATAGAGTATTGAGAATTAGAAACCCTAATTCTATTCTACCGATAACAATCAATTAGCAAAAAGAAATAAAGGCACACAAGATTAAAATAGGTACACCTCAATATGAGACTACATTCTCTTCAACCGTTGGAGTAATTCATTGTTATAAAAAGAAATTTACAAGAAAAAAATCGCATACCTATCTTCACTAACCTCACTCTCTCATTTTTATGGTAATACAAAATCCTAATGACAACTCCCTATTTATAAGACAAATTAAAGTAAAATCAAAATTTACAAGAACACCTGCAATCAACATTTCTTCAACATATAGCAATAGGATAATATAGAAGTTATCAAAGTTCTTTACATAGCAACAATGATCTGCCTAACACCTAATGAAGCCATTAATGCCTAAAAAACTAGCAAAATTCTTATACCATTGTCTCAAAATTTGTTTAAAACCGTATAAACATTTTTAAGGTCTGCACACCATTTTCTCCTTTCCTCGTCCTTCGAAACTGTGGCTACATCATGTAAATTCCTTCCTACAAATCACCATGAAGAAAGGTGGTCTTTACATCCAAGTACAAGTCTTCATTTACAAATAACCCAAGTACTACTCTAATTGTGGTTAATTTCACCACAGGAGAGAATCTCAATATAGTCAACGCTTTCTTCCTGTTGAAATAAAATTATTTGATTACCTATCAAAAAAAAAAATCCCTTTATAACCAGCCTCAGTTTATATCGCTTTTTGTCATTATGTTCTTTTAACCGGTAAACCTATTTATTTTACAAATCCTTCTTTCATTTTGGTAACTCTGTCAACTGCCATGTCTAATTCGACAATAACGAGTCCATCTCATTCCTCGTGGTTAACTCCCGCTTGATTTATTCATGAATCTACACAGCTTTACTATAACTTTCTGGTTCACCTCTATCAATCAATAAAATATAATGCAAACATCAGAGTTTGTCTGTGGAGATCTACCAGTTTTGCTAGATCTTCTTAATTGAGTTACAGGGGTATTCTAATGTACTTTTAAGGCTATACTTTCCCGACTTCACCATTAACATTCTCGAACTCAATACTGGAAGATCTTTCATAGAAATCACCTCAGGCTTCTTAACTTTAGGACTCGTGCATGTAAGGTCTGTTCCTAACCTATCCTTATAATAGACATTTTTATTGAAAATTACATCCTTGCTCTTGATAATCTTTCAAGTTTGATTATCCCAGAAACAATCACAAAACTCGTTATCACCAATAATGAAACACATCTTTTATTTTGCATTAAGCTTGCTTCTTGCAATAAAATCAATGTGAATGTACGAAACACGACCAAACATTTTCAAGTGTGAAAAGTTTACCTCTTTACCACTCCAAACTTCCTCCGTATTCTGGAGTCCAATGGTGTTGAAGAACATCTATTGATAGCATAAACTACACTGCTAATAGCTTCAGCACAAAACATCTTTAGTAACCTAGCATGTAATATCATGCTTCTAGAACACTCGTTTAAAGTCATATTCATCATCTCAACCACGCAATTTTGTTAAGGTATTCCTAGAATAGTCTTCATCTTAATTCCATTATCCGCACAATACTTCTTAAAATCATCATCCACATATTCTCCCCCATTATTTGACAGCAAACACACCACCTTCAAATATGTATCATTTTCAACCACCACCTTCAATATCTTGTTGGCATCAAAAACATGAAATTTATTCTTCATGAAATTTGCACACTCCTTCATGCTTAATAATTGGAACCTGCAAGGGAAGTAACAGTTGATGGTCCCCACATATTTATATGAATCAACTCCAATTTGTAGCTTTTGGCTTCCTTCCGATTTCAGAGAAACTAAGGACTCGTTTGGTTTGTGTTTCAGTTCTCAATTTTGAGTTTTGAGATCATTTTCAGTTTCAACGTCAATTATAAAATTATTAAACCCTGTTTGGGCTCCATTAAAATTTTAATTCATTTTTCTCTTTTTTTGTTTAAATCATTTTTTAATAAAATAATATTACACGCAAACCCAATATTTTACCTTCTTTTAAACCCTGTTTGATCCACATTCTTACAAAAATTCATTGTTTCAAAACTCATTTTCAATCACATTTTTCATTAAAATAATATTACACGCAAATCCAAAATTTTTCCTTATTTTTTAACTACATATTTTTCATCATCAAAAATCACTATTTAAAATGCATTCTTCACTCAATAATGTGCATCGAACAAAGTTTTAACCATAATTTACCGACACATTCTTAAATTATCCTTAATGAAATTTTGGTCGAGCAAACCCCTATCGGGAAGCTTCTTGCCCCCTTCCAACCCCACGGCCACCTCATCGAGGAAGTTGATCCGCAAACCGGCTCCACACAACAAAAGCAATTAGATTCTACAACTCAATATAAATATGTCAATGGCTTGTAACTAGTGATAGTGCTAGCTTGGGGATAAGGAAATGGGATAGAAAAAATAAATAGATATAGCACCTGTTTGGTTTAACTAAAAATTAGATTTTTAGTAGATTTTGATATAAGTAAATGAAATATGTACTTAAAATGATGATGAAACTTGTAAATCCCATGAAATGTGAGGTTGAAAATGAGTTTGAAAAGAAAAAGTGAGTGTTTGAAAATGAGGAGTCAAATAGGGGCTTAATTGCTTATTTAAAAGGTAAATTGGGAAAATTTTACACACTAGTGGCTTCTAAAATACTGTGCCAATTCAAATAAGGACGTTCAAACAAGAAAGAGAGAGCCATCGAGAACAACGACCAGGTCCATTTGTGGGTGTATTAGTTTTCAAATTTTGTCACTATCTCATTTCTATGAAACAAGTATCCAATAACTGAACTGTTTTTTTCTTTTTTTCTTTTGTAGGGTAAAAAATGAATAACTTACCAGTATATAATTTAATGTTATTCTTGTTATATCCTCACTCAAACCTCTCGTTGGCATAATCTTACAATGTGTTCATCAATGCAACATGTAAACAGAAGTTTCAGCATACTTTGAGCTCTCTTCATCAGTACAAAATACACAGGGTATAGTAAGATTTCAACACTCTCCACAAGTATCCTTGAATATAGTTCATATAAAGAAAAAAGGTCTTTCCAGTGGAATGCAAAAATGAATCACGTCCTTTCTTAATTGCCAAATATCCATTCTAAAATTTTCATAGTACCAACTCTAGACAATTTGACAGGCAATAACTCGATGGTGTCTCTCATGATATGCAAAATGAGATTTTTTCTTTCAGATATCACTTTCTATTTATATTTGCAGGACCTTTCTGAAATTCGTTAGGTCAATGACAATGCTTTAAGATCTCACTTCATTAACTTTTCAAGGTACACGCTCGGTGTCTTCTCTTTATATTTTGTCTTTATAATCTGTATGCAGTGACATATTCTAATTCGCTATTCTGGTTATCTTAAAGATATTCTAAGATTTTAAAGGCTGGAAAGTTCATTCCGGTATCTGGTTCTAATCTGCAAGACTGCAATATTATTTTCCTATACCGAAGGATGTCATCGGCAAAGCAGAAAGTTCATCAAAACACAACCACCACTAACATAGAACTATTGAAACACACAAATCCAACTTCAAACATTTGCACTTCATCCACCGCATGTCACATTATAACTCATTGTCAAGTAGCATTATAACTCATGTTATTAAACTATCTGCTAAAAAATTGGTAATATCACATTTTTAACAACAACGTGAAAACAATATAAAAAATAAAGAATCAATTCTTAGATACAACAGCAAAAGTGAAGCGAAGATAAAACTAGAAATGCACATACCAATATAAATGAGCGATTTTGTTTGATTCGCTTCTTCTCATTCCTTCGCTTGACACTTCCCTCGTTGGGTTGGTTGGGAAGTATCGGTTGACCCGGAACATATTTCACCCAGGCATATGGCCCTAAAATTTTTCCACAGCAACAATATCAGTTGCATTTTACTTTCATTCATCTCGCCAATAACAGTTCCAATTTGTCTATGTTAAAGAAAATACGTCTGAGATAATATATGTTGATTAGTTTTTTAACCTTATAAAACCTAAATATTGAGAAGAACATTATAAAATGAGACGGTGACCTGGGGGTCTTAAGCTGGCTCTTTTCCGTCGAGGCTTGTCACTGGGACGGCGTTTCGGATAGCGGGTTTCAGTCAGGCTGTGAAAGGCGGAAGACGGTGGAATCCAAGGAAGATTGCAGCGGAACGAACCGAAGAGGTGGAGAAGCTGCTGTGGTGGAGACGGAGAGATCGCAGCAGGGAAGAAATGAGACGCGGGTCGAGTCGACAAGAGGGTTCGCGATACGGGCCGAATTATGGATCTCAAGGCTCCGAAACCCATAGCGTTTCACCAAGTATGTGAACTGTGTAGTGAAAATAACTTTGGCTCACGAATGAAAAGTAGAAGGGAAGAGCGTAACGACGTCGTTAAATCTAGACGACTTTTGCAATTTTTGTTTCGTGTCTGGGCCAACAGGCCCGGCATTTTATAATAGTTGCTGGACATACACTGGGGAAAATTACATAATCATGCAACATTTAGGGATCATGTTAAAAATGAGGTAATAAATCATAATAATTTCTAGAATAACTTTTATATCATTACAGTCCTAGTTTTTATTACCTTCTTCCCTATAATTATAAGATTTTGGTTCTTAATAAAATATGCAATTCTATTTGCTTCTCTCTTTTGTTTTCATTTTCTCTTTAATTTATAACATAATTGTTTGTTAATATTGTGTGTAATTTATGACATATATGTAATTATTTTTCAGTAAATTGGAGAAGCTTACATTTATACTTTGTTTGAGATCCTTTTTTTTTTTTATGAAAAATGAGTTTTGTAATATCGATTTTTTTGGAAAATGTTTAGTTAAAAAGTAAAGAAAATTTTTGAATTTATGTGAAAAATTATTTTATTCAGAGATCGAGTAGTTAAAAATAAATTTGACAAAAATGAGTTTTTCGAAAAACTAGGCTCAAACGGGAGCTTAATAACTTATAAAGATTATAAGTTACACTCTACTTTAATTTAAATGTAACGTCTTTGAAATTTTATATTATGTTGTGTTATTGCAACCCCAAAACCACCGCAAATCCAAAAGTTTGACCATTATCTCCACCCTCACCGTACAAAACAATAACTCAATCCATACACAAACCCCAAATATACAATCCAAACCTTTGCATCGTTGTTGACGTACATTACCCCAATCGTGTTTAAATCACACGATCCCTTCACTTATGTCATCGTCAACAGAGGCGGAGCCATGAATGTTGTATAGTGCGAGTAAAATTTAATCAATGCGGACTTTGAGTTTTCGACATGAATTCAATGATGATAAAAATATAAAATAATCTTACGACAACATCGAAAATATCATAGATTATAGATTAATGAATTGAAAATATAAGGACTTAAAATAGTCCTGATGCAAGCCTACTGCCTAAAACAAAAAGAAATTCTCTAAAGTCTAAACTAGCCTTAGCATATATAGGTTATTTCTCCATCAACATATACAGATTCAGAGAGAAAAAATTGGCAAATTGCCAAAGGGATTATATAGATTCATCAAATCAAGGACTGAGGTGCATCCAATTCAGCCCCATTTAAATTTCTTGTCCCTAGCCCCCGTTTGATAAGCATTAGTCAAATACGAAACTAGCCTTCTACCGTAGAATCTACCACCAAATAAATTAATCCAGCGTTCTTCTAATTTGTAAACTTCAAAACTTGCCCTCAAGTATTGCCTGAAACTTCAGTTTGTAGTACTTATACAATGGAAGGAGCTTTAGCATTACCATAAAAAAAATTATCAATTCATTTACAGTTTACGGAAATAAAATGTCTCTAGACCCTAACTATTTTTCCATTCAGCGCCTTATGCAGTAGAAGAAGAAATTGTACCTTGCAGAAACAAATAAAAGACGTACTCACCGGAGAAAATTGGTAAAGCAATATAAGAAGCAAATCCTTTGAGAAACTCTTCGTAGTATAGAAGCAAATCCTTTGAGAAATTCGTATATGTTGTTCCGGGGCTTGTGGAGTGACTGGAGTCCAAGCAGGCAGGTAGAGAAGTTGTGAATTGAGTGAAATGTCACTGAAGGGATGAGAGGTTAGGTGTAGATTTGGGGAATGGGTCATTGGGTTGGGTCTAGGATGGAAAAAAAATTCGACAAACTCGATACCCGCTAGGTCCCATCCTGAACAGGGCTGGGATTACCTGCTTAATTGGATATTCGGGGTGGGAAATTTTGCCCCAAGGCGGGACGTGTAACGCTTGCCCGCCTCGTTTATTTTTTTTATTTTTTAGAATTCAATATTTTAAATGGAAATTTTCACGAAATTTTATTAGCTCTAATAGAAAATGACAATTAAAATTATTTGTCACAATCTAATGAATAAATACAATAAAATAAGTTATCAAAAACTTAAAAAAAAAAAAAAATAATAATAATAACAAACGGGGCAAGGGCCCAACCCTGTTGCCATCCCTAGTTGGGTCATAATAGGTTTCAATCTTTTTATCTTGGACTAGAAAGCCCCATACTAAAAAATTACTTAAAACCATGCCTTTAAAATTTGATTATCATAAATCAAATTGTTAAGAATTTTATTGGAAAATCAGGTATTAATTATATTTTAAAAATATAAAAAGATATATTTTAAAATAAAATTAAATATTATCTATAACAAATTTCAAAATTAACTGGAGAAAGAAAATTACTTCCATTTTGCAATCTCATCCCTCAAGAAAATTAGCTGTTAAATAAATCTGATCTCCACACATTATGCAATCACCAGACCGCCTCCAGAGTGTCACCATTCATCGAACCCATCTCTTCTTATTTTACAGTGTGTCAATTATATCGATTGGCTCAACTAAACCTAGCGTTATTTTTGTCAGTTCGAAAAATCTCGAAATTTTTTGTTCAATTATGAGATACGATGTTTACTTGATGCCAGCTGTATTTATTTATGTTGATTTAATTTGATGGCTTACTACTTTTTTTGCTAATTCTACTATATTATTGGGAATTTACATTATTTTTAAAATTACTTTATGTTTTTCAGATGTCTTCTGTCGAATTACTGGAAATTAAAAGGTAGAATATGTAGATATAAGTGATCTATTGGTCTTCTATATTTGCCAATTTTTATTCAAACATACAAAAGAAGGTTCCTTTGTGTTTGTATTATTTACTGTCAATAAATTCTTAATTGATTTTTCATTACACCTTTTGTGTTTAATAGTTTGTAAAAGTTAATTTATCTAATGTCCTTAATATTTATTGATTGAGCAGCCTAAAATTTACCTTTAGAAATTATCTCTTCCCAAATTGTCAATCGGAGTTCACAGAAAACTCTCTATTACTTTATTCTTCTTCGATTTTGTGATCTGATTTGGGGAATGTGTGACCTAGTTTTGAGTAATTTGTGACCTGTTTTAGGTATTATGTAATCGGAATACCATTTTGTGACCTAAACAGTTTTGGATATTGTATGACCGCATACCATTTTTCTGACCTGAATGCGGTTTTGTGACATGTGTTGAGTATTTGTAACCTAAATAGTTTTTGGGACCTGAATACTATTTTATGACCTGATTTGGATAGTCTATGACCTATTTATTAATCTTCATAAACGTGACACTATTTTTGCTATATTATTGCAAGCGTTGCTATATGACACAATGTATGAGTTGTCTTGTACCAAATGTCATGTTTACATTTGTTTATTAGAGTCGCAATAGAACAAGTTAACAAGTTACAGTTAACTATGTTTTGGTCACAGTCACGGTCACACTCTGATTTGTGCAGGATTGGAAATATTTAATAAAGCCTAACAAATAGTTCACGACAAGATCACAATAAACTCAATACAAAGCGTTGTCATCATGAACTTCATGATGAAATTCAATGTTGCTTTAGAGAGATATGTCTGTTCAAAAATAGACAAATTGATATTGTTTTATGATGGATTAGGTTGATGTTATCTCTACGTTAGTAATTTGAATTGATTGTAAATGGGATGATTGTTCTTCAACTCCTTGGTATAATGGATGACTATTTTTTTTATTATGGACATAAGAATGAAAATCTGTGTATGGTGTTGGTTATTTTATCAAAACAATGGTTTTTATGGAGGAAAATTTTTTATATTGCATGCTTGTTAACAGGTCAGGTCACTGTCACATAAAAGCAGGTTACAAATGGTCACAAAATGTTTAACGGGTTATAGAATTGGTCACAATAGTCACAATTAATACATATCTGGTCACAAATAGTTAAAGTTACCACATAAGAGGACATAAATGATCACAAAGAACTGATAACTTGCCACAAACTGAAAATTTGCCACAAACTTAAAATGTTCACATATTTACATAAGTCTCATGTTAAGAGCAAGACAATGTTGCATATATTCACAGTTAAGAAATAGGTAACAAAAAGTTAGAATTAACACATAACAGGTCACTTATATTCAAAATCTATTCATATTAAGTCACAAATGATCATAGTTAGGCAAAAACCTATAGTCACAATAAACTGATATTAATTGGTCACAGACAATCACAATCATCACAAACCAAATCAAAATTAATAATTGCTAACACAACCCTGATCACATAGATTAACAACACAAACAGACATGTCAGAACATTAAATGGTATACTAAATATGGTCACATACAGCACATACAATCCATTCAATAGGTAACTCTCAATAAATCTATTCACAACTCATAAATTCATAAGTGACAGGATGAATTCAGAATTTCATATCAATATCCTAAAGTTAATGCAATAATCTATCAATTTATATAATCCAACAATACCCAGTTCGTGAATCAAATGAAAGAATTTGCAACTACAAAGAATATCCTATTGTAAAAAAATATGCTAATCTATTCGAATTGCTTAGATGTTTATTTGTTTTCAATTTTTTCCTCTTTTTGGTTAATTGGCTTCATGTTCTTGCAAGTCCTATGATTGGGATCAGATTCACCGCATCTTTCATATTTCACCACTTGTAATCTCTTACGCTCTCACTTCCTCCTCTTCTCAGTAGGGCAATCAGAACTTTCCTTTGGTTTAGTTTGGAAGAAGTACAGTTCTACAAAAGGCGGGTCACAATGAGTCACGAGTAATTAAAAATGTACAAAATTCTACATTTAATCACAATAGAATAACATACTGAATGTTCACAAACTTGATGAAAGAAGTCATACGTGCATCAGTACGGGCCACAAAAATTCACATCTAATGTAGACAAATTCACATATAGTCAACACAGGTATGGTCACTGAGAGTCATATTTAATGCAATGAAATTGGTCATAGATATGCATTTAACATAGAGGTCACAACCTATTCGATTCAACGGTCACAATAAACATACATTGGTCAATGTGAATGAAGCACATCTACGGTCACATATAATCACATTGATTGTAAATAATGATCACGGGCGATTATTTTCCTAACTACGTATTGAAACATAATTCATGATCAACATGTTCAAAAGCCTAAAATTACAAATAACAAATGCGTACTCCCTGATAACAAAAATAGAAAACTGATGTCAGAAATTGAGTAAAATGCACACTTATTTTCTCAAAGAAAACTCACTAATCATGGTTAGAATAAGCTTTCACAAATTTCAAAAATATTATTATAGTAATTTCATAAGCTTTTGCAGACCTTGATATATGCATACCTTCAAAATTTGATAATGGAATGACAGTATTTACTTTGAGAAAAGCCTATTAATCTAACAACGAGCTACAACTTCTCTAAAAGAATGAATTTCAGAAGTTTTTCAACTGTATTTTGACTTCATAAGTTGATTGTGGCTCGAAATCGATAATTTGTGGAGAAAATATAGTGATTTTAAGAGATCTTGAAAATTAGGAGTTTAAAGATAGAAAATTAGTGTTTGATTGTGAGAGGGAGAGTGATAAATATCTTTTATAAATGGAATTTTCCTTTTTTTTAGGGTATATTTTAAATTATATTTTATCCTAAGTGGAAATTACACTAAGGTGGGTTTTTAAAGATTGTAATTCAAAATTCAAATATAAGTTTTAATTACCCATAAATCAGGTGATGATCAACTATTAATATTAATAATATTATTATAAAATCTACCCCATCCCCAACCCAACCAAATTTCATCACAAACCTTAAAAATCATCTCTCTCTTCTCTGTCTCTATCTTCTCACTCTCTCAACCTAACCCAAACTCACCTAATCGGCATCGCCACTACACCCACCCACCTTCTTTTCTCACTCTCTTTTCACTGAAGGAGATATCCTCCCTAACCTACTCTCTCTCTCACTGAGGCGGAAGCGCATAGCAGTGATATTGGTGGTTTAGTTAGTTTTTTTATTGTTTTGGTCGTTGGTGATTTCTTTGGTCGTTTTGGTTGTTAGGGATTGTTAGTGGTGGGGGTAGTGCGATAGTGGTGGTTGTGGTGGAGGTCGTTGTTGGTGGCTTGCAAATTGTGGTGATCGTGCGGTGCTTCTGAGGTTTAGGTGGTGCTCGTGAGGTTGTAGTGACTCACAATTCTTTTCACAGGTGTCATTGTGCATATGTTATAGACCAATGTCCACAAGCCCTAGATAATTTAAAATTGGTCACATATCAATGTCCACGGGTCACATATCACTGATTTATGGTCACAAGTCACAAGTCATCATATTGCATAGGGCACAAATATATGTCATCAGGTCACAAATCAATATTAACTAGTCACATGTCTCACATCTTTGTGCACTAATAATAGCTCACAAATTCAAATTCATAGGTCACAATTCATATGTTACAAGTTAAGGTAACAGTTCACATGTAACATGTCATTTTACATATGTAACAGTTCAATATTTATAAGTCATAGATCTAAATAAATTGGTCACAAGCCATTGAATAATATTGCAGATAACAGATCAATGTCCAAAAGTCACAGATCTAAACGAACTGGTCACATACCATTGGTTTAACCTCATGGGCAACAGTTTACATGTAGTTTAAATCACACCTCCAAAAATTCATCAATTGAAGTTCAATTAGATAATCCGTCAATTGTTGTCAATATTTTACTATATTAAAAATTCAAACAAACGGTTACCCTTTGAGATGTTGTACTCGTGGATCTCGAATTGGCGCATTTATCCAAACAAGTTGGGTGAATTCCGTAACTGTGAGAGAGGATGGCGGTGGGTAGAAGTCGGTGACTGTAAGAGGAGATGGCAACGAATGGATGCCATTGACTATGACTGGATTGGAGAGAGATTGGAGTGGGTCGAGAATTATTTTATATTTAATTTTATTAATTATCACCTTGTGTTTTAAATCTCTAAACAATTTCTTTTAAAATTGAATTATGGTATACTTAATGCATATGAATTTTTCCTTATCCTAATTTAGGTTATATTATCTCTATATTAAATATATTATTATATTACATTTTCCACCTAATTTTTGAAACTATTTTATAAGATTGTTATTGATTTTTATAGTCTACTAGTTGTGTATTTTTTTCCAGAAAATAAAAGCTTTGAATTGGATTGGACCCAAAGTTCA
>CAIGRP010060452.1:0-18861 GCA_903798385.1 Fraxinus cuspidata | reverse complement strand
GTCTCCAAAAGTCTATATTGAATACCCCTAAACTTTTTAAATTCTAAAAAGTCATTAAAAGTCTCAATTGAATACAGCCCCTTAATATAAACTTCTAGATACTAACACTTTTATTTAACTTTAGTCTTCAACACATCGATCAGGGACAAGATTCATTTTTGCACCAAAAGCCTGACAGATCCCAATTTTCGTGAATAACTACATTCAAACAAAACCAAGTTTTTGCAGAGAAATCTAAAAGCAAGAAGAACAAGAAAGGGTGAGATTAAGAAGAAGCAGAAGCAGAAGAAAAAACCTGGTCTTTTTCAATCTGTTCTTTGAGAGGAAGAAGAGGACCAGGATTAAAATTCTCAAAAACCTTTCTATTTTCTTGATCCATTTCATCAAAACTCTCTTCTTCATAATCAAATACCTCTTCGTTTTCTGGTTTCTTCTCGTCTCTCACTGAAGCACTTGGCCCTGATTCTTCTCTCTTATCACTCTCCATTACACTACCGCTAAAATTTTGTGAAGGGACACTAAAAGGAATTTATTTTAATGTGGGCAGAAAAGAAAATCTCTCTAAAATTCTTGGACAAACAGACAAAGTAATTTTACTTTTCGTTGTCGGAGGGCATACCCTTTTTCGTGTAGAGGAGTGTGTAATGTGCATCTCTCCTCTCTCTCTTCTTGGAAGGGATAAATGTAAAATCTGCAGTGATTATTGTTCTTTGACGGCTACTGTCCATGTTCGAATGGTGCAGATTTCAAATTGAATGTCACGATATCCCTCATTATCTAGTCGATTCTTAATCCATGACTGCATGTGAAGATTTATCAAGTAATAACTGACCAAGAAATATATAGTTCTCAATATTTCTTTAAGAAATGATGCATAATATTTTTCAACCCGCCACCTAAAGTAACAATTAAATATTTATATATTATTTTAGTTAGTTCAACATAACAACAAAAAAGGAAAATGGCCATAGGAGCCTTAAGAGGCTAGTCCGTGCTCTCCTATTCAAAAGCTTCACTGTTCGTAGAGTTCTTTGTCCCTGATGGCTTGACTGAATTGATTACATGTATCTTTTGCTCTAATTTAATTGCGTAGACTAGACAGTTTCTCAATGCGCTTGGCTAATACGACTCCGATACTCAATAGTCTTATTGTGAAAAAGATTTTCAATTTTGAACTGCTTCTACAACTGCGTGTGCTTCAACATTGAAGATTTTGTGCATGGCTTATGTTAACAACAAACCGATCAAGTTCCTTTCAAGAATATGAGCTTTCATACTTTTCAGCACACATGCAGCTTACAACCAAGTCAAGATTCAATAACAAAATTCACACTTTCGTTATTTTTCAGAAATCAACATGTGATTATAAATACATTGAATTTATCAAAAGCACGAGAAATTTGCAAAATAGCTCATCATCTGAAAGGCTGTACAGGTTCCGTCTCTTCGAGGAGTGCAGCCGCCTCAAAACATTCAGCGTCCTCCCGTGCCAATGCCCCACCCTCGTCCTTGTAAAGGAGGCCAAGATTAAACCATGCTGAAGTATTCATTCTGTCGAGTCTAAGTGCTTCAGTCAGAAGGCTCCGGACAATGGCCGAAGACTGGCTACTGATCCGTCTGAGAACCACTGCCTTGCAAACTAGACTGGGGACGTGAGTTGGATCAACATCCAGAGCACGCATAAATGCCGTCAGTGCTTCTTTGTGGTGGCCCTTAGCTTCGTTAAGTAAACCTGCATACATCAAACGAAATGAATCTCACACTCTACAAGCAAATAAGTTCACTCGGCCATATCAATGCAAGCACATGAATCTTAATGAAGGAATCTAGTTACTTAAATATTGGTGCGACCTAAAAGGGGGATGGGACATCAGAAATTCAGGTGGCATCTAACACTTGCCACCTATAAGTTCATGTTTGTACATAGTATTATTTATTATACAAGACGATACACGTACAGAATCAACTTTTTTTTCTTGTATCTACTGTCAAAAACTATCTAATCCACCTTACCAAACAATAAGCATTAGCAGAAAATATCAACATCATCCCAACAAGACTGACACCATCTCAAAACCATTTAGATCGAGGGACTTTTCTTTATACATTGGCGAATACAACCTTCCTGTCCTTTGCCTCTTCAAAAAGTCTCTCCATCCATGAGACACTAACCTTCCAGAAGGACCCCCTCCATAGGATAATAAATCTGATAGTCAGTGAACGGTACTACAAATTGATTTTCTACTCAATCACCACCCTACAATCAGATATTATACAAAAAGCCTGATAATGAATACTTGTATTTCATTCATTTCTCAACTTCTCTTCGACATCTGTATTCTTTCAACAGAACAATGGTCTCTAAGAGTATAGTTCGTTGGGCTAGTTTACTGTTTCAATATCTCTTTAACATTTCAAAAGTAATCAAATGATACCAATTACAGTGGATGTACCAAAAAACTTTTATATAAATATTGTAAGGAACAAAGAGAATTTTGAGATTATAAGAGGAGTAAACTAAGGTAGTACCTACACCATTGCACTTGGTCGTCGTATAAAAGATTAAGCCCCCGTTTGGCCATTTTAATGTGATTTTGGGAGAAAATGTATTTAGGAACAGTTATTTTTTGGAGAATGTGTTATAAAAATGTATTTTGGAAAAAAAGGGCTATAAATGCATTCATACAAAACTGAAAAAACAACTTTGGATACGTCTTTTCTTCCCCTCTCTCTCTTTGAGCTTTCCTTAAAAATGAAATGAAAACAGAAGAGTAGACAAGATGGGTAAAGGAAACGATATAAAGAAAAGTGTTATATGATTATACCAGCCGTATGCCATCGAGAAGCTGAGAAAGGACTAATTGCTTCAGATTTAGAAAGACAGATCTCAGCATCACGCCACTGGGACAATCTTATGTAGATGGAAGCCAGATCGTGCCATGTTTCCATCTCTAAATTCTTGCAGTGGTTCTTGTTTTCCTGTCAATTACATAGAAAGAAAAGGCACTTCAGTCTAAAAACTTCTTTTTTCCCAGGCGGGAAATGAGTCGATAGGCTTACAAAAACATGTCAAAGAGTACACAAAATGAATAATAATAATAATAATAATAATAATAAGCTACTAGACAAAAATACACTTCGAGAAGAAAATTACAATGTCAGAGATATAGCTTGAAAATAACATGGACTATGACAGTAATGAATACCCCCAATTCAAACACACACAGACACTTCCTAGATTAATATTGTAGAAAATCTTCCTAAAAAACACACTTATTTAGGTTTTAATGTGCTTAACTAAAACTTTGAAAACGTGATTGAAGCGCAATTACTACTAGGCTGAAATACTGTACAGGGGAAACGGAAGAAAATAAGGGAGAAAGGAAACAGTTGAAAAAGTATCAATAGTAAGATCCTCAGTGAACAAGGGAGAACTCAGTTTAACTCCATCTGAAGGGGAAATGATCCAATAGGAAACGTGGGCAAGTTTTGGAGAGTTAAGAAGTGGTAGAAAGCTATGGTTTCACAAAATAAACCTTGTTATTTTCCTTCACCTGATTTAGCCAATCATCTAGCTGGATCTGCAAGGTTTGGGATGGATATTATCCAACATGAGAACATGATTCAAGGCTTCTATTTCAAAGTGTACAAGCATGTTTCGATTTGCATCTTTTGTAGAAGAAGACATATTTTTTGACAGTCTCACTCTTGCTACTGGCCAGAAGCAAGTAAGAAGCCAATTTTGGCGTCTTTGTTGGCTTCTAAGCTAAGCCAAACATATTTGTAGCGTACTTAACAAATTGTCCACAAATTATCCCTCAAGGTTAATTACCAGCTCAAAATCTATCGACTTTATTCTGCCATGATCGACTGAATTTTGAGCCTTCAAAAACCCAACCATAAAAGAAAAAGTGCATGTGCTAATGCAGCAACTACATGTTTGATGTAGGCTACGCACATATATGGTTGTCGACTTTCTTCTGCCATGATCAACTGACTTTTATGCCTTCAGAAACTAAACCATAAAAGAAAATGTGCACGTGCTAATGCAGCAACTACGTTTGAAGTAGCCTATTAATATAAATGTTTGAATTATTATTATTCTTAAAAAACAAGAAGTATTTGGTTATGTATTATCCATAGGATGAGGGGATTAGGCATCATCATAGGATTTCAACAACCACCTAGCTCATTCAAAATTATCTCAATTTTATAAGATGTAAGCCGATGAAATGCCAACTGGAGCCCCTTGTCATAAATTTGAACATTCCAAGTACGTGCAGCACTTTGCTCATTGAAACCGTCCACTTGATGCAAGCATCATGGAAATTTTGGCTAATGGCGAGGTAAGGTCGGTTACTCGACATAGGCACAACCTATGTAGCTTAAGCACTTGAGGACGCCTCTGACAAAGACCAAAGAAGATGAATTCCCAACTTGGCATAATTCATGTAGTTAATACACTTAAGGAATCAATGTAATCTCAACGTACGTGCAAGATAAGTATTAAACTATGTGAAGTTCTTATATAACGCTTGCAAGTAACTAAAAGTAACATGCAGAGCAATCTCAATTTGATTTTGGAAACTAAGAGACCTCAAAACAAAGCAAAATAATTTCATTATATATGAAGCCACAAGCCGGGAATCATCCCATCAATTGCCTCAATTTACACAATTATACTCAATGCAGAAACTTAGGAGGAATTGTATTAATTATGCATGATGGACAAGACATCAAAGTTGTTTGAAGTACAGAATAACAAGTCATCCTATGGAAAGTAGCAATTCATACCAGCCTGGATGCATCAAATTTGTATATATTTTTGCAACATGGAGATTCAAACTATTGTAAACACGCCGACACGAAAAATGTTCTGCAGGCTGCCATAGTCGAAAGATAATCTTTATTATTCTTATTTTGGCGGGTAGAGGGAGGTGTCATTAGTGAATTGTGAAAATTAAGTGGTGACATCGAATATCTTTGACAATCTTTTTATTGGTATGACATGGTACAATTAGATCCTGTATATATGTAATACTCTAATTATGCACAACAAAGTTCCATGTAAATATTTTATGTACATAAGTACTCAGATTTTAGATTTTATGACAACAGTTTATGATTAAATAGGAACATAATATAGGTACTTGAATCCTAATACATATACATATACATATACACATTATCATATTCATTTTAAGCAAACTAAATGATTTAGTTGATGTACAACTACAGGATTTGTGTAGGTGTTCAACTCAAGTCAACTTATCCTTAACACGTTGAAATGAATACAAAATCTATACTACCCTTCAACTAAATTTCAGAACAAGTTCTCTGTCAAATTTTAAGCACTTGAACCGTTCATAAAATTTCAATTTAAGTGGTTTAAGGTTAACTTGTATCTTGTATGGGTCTTCCTAACAGCTTCAGTCAAAGTTCTCCATAAACATGGTTAAGCCATCCTCTTTTTGAAAAATAGGTTTCAACCAACCAAGCAACAAGACATCCAAGAGTCACTCAATTCCTTTATATTTCTTATAAATAGTAGACAGAATTCCATTGGTCTACTTCGAGGCCTTAGGATAAGAGTTTGAATCTCTATCTATCCTATAAACATAATTCGAGGCCTTAGGATAAGAGTTTGAATCTCTATCTATCCTATAAACATAAACCTTAAACAACCCTTAAATGTTACTAAGGGTGTGTTTGGGTCACATTATTTTGGAAGAATATATTTTGAAATGGTAGACTGATGAAGAATGCGTGGTTGAAAAAGAAGGAAAAATTATTGATGTGATGGAAAATATTATTTTATTGAGGAATGTGTGGTAAAAATAAGTAAAAAGAATGAGAATGAAAATTTTAATGTGGCTCAAACAGGGGCTAAATAATGTTCATAATTTGTAGTAAGGAAGTGAAATATATATGTGTGGGTGTGTGTGTGTGTGTGTGTCTAACAAGTGAGCGACGAATGCACCTTTTGCTTCTTCCCTGAACCAAAAGTTTTCCTCTGAACCTGAAGAACAGCGAGAAGCTGAGTATAAGTTTCTATCGCCTCCTTCACTAGATCCTGTGCAATTTGGAGTTTAGCCTTTGTTTGCAGCAATTCTCCGTGATCCCATTTTCCAGTCTGATCCAGAGCTGCATTAATGATGGTTTCAGCATCAAGGAAACGTTTCTGAGCAGATAAAATTCGTGCCAACAGTATCCATCCTTTAAGGTTAAACCCGCCTTCCAATTTAAGCAAACATTTTGCATACTGAAGTGCCGTATCCAACTTCCTTTGCTCGGCATTTTCTAAACAAAGGTGGTAAACGATACTGGGGTTTCTCATTCTCGTCATTCTCACAGCAATTTCCAAGGACTTGAGAGCCTCAGATTGTCTTTTAGCCCTCTCACTATCTTGTACACATGATCTAGATTTAGCCGAATGTGAGATGCCTAGCATGCAATTGGCAACACCCACCAACTGGTCGCATCTTCCATGCAAGCTCTCAATAGCCCTGCAAGCAAAAGAAACTCCGTCTTCTGCAAATTTTGAGCTCTCTCCACATATCTTTGAAGAAAATAGTAAAGCCGGTACACATGTAGGATCCTCATGACTTTTCAACATTCTTTCCCATAAATTCAGAGCAGATAAGTCATCGCCTTCTCCATGGTAACAGAGAGCTAATATATGATACCTTTCTTTCCGATGTACAACCCCAGGCAGCAATTCTTCCACTTGATTAGCTAAAGCCATTAGTCCACCTGATATAGATAATGCATAGGAAAGGTGATCCAAAATTGATGGATCCCACTCAATTCTCTTGAGGGTAACTTTCCTTAAAAGAATTATCAAAAGAAGAATAGCTTCCTCAGTATTATTTCTAGGTACAAAGGAACTGTCCATTTGGGATCGCAGACTTGGGGGATTTGCCTCATCTCCACTATACAGAAGAAAAATGGCAAACTCTTTTTGCATCTCAGCCGTAGTTTGTGCATCAAGGTTCCATTGATGTAGAAGGGCCCGACGGTAAGACAAAATAGCTTCACTGGGATGATCAGCAAGTTTCCATAATCCTGGAAGCAGCTCTACAGCCTTGTTTATTGTTTCCTGCAATTTACAGTCACCGCCAATGTTTTCAGGCAAGCCACCTGGTAATGAAGATTCGACAATGTCCAGGATAACTGTGCATGATTGAGCAGCTTCTGCAAAGATGATAAAATCATAAATCAGAAAACCATTCATAATTTGTCAATTCATCAATCTCGCAAATAGTTTATACCCTCATCCAGCACCTTTTCCCTTTCCCTGTAATATATATATATATATAATTAAAAAAATGGAGGAATAAAGGGAGCAGTAGTAAGAAATGCAATATCAGAACTTCCGAAAATTAGGATAAGCAGAAGTCCACTTAACAGTTACTATCTTGTTAACCACAAACTGTAATTTGTAAGCAGTGTTAGTTATCATTGAAATGCTCAGAGAATTTTCAGATTTTGTTTATGTAGATTGCCCTAACAATCATTACCAGTAATAATGGAATTACTATGCACGAAATATTACATTTGATATAATATTACATTTGATACTATTCAAAACAAGACAATAATAAGCCTGATAAGCACCAAAGAATCTTTATAAATCTAAATTATGTAAATTATTTAGGTGATTATAATGAAGGAAAAAGGAGAATACAATAAAAATCTATAACAGCATGAATCCATAAGATACCGCTGAAATTAAATATTAAATAGATAATTTTGTCTCCTATCTGAAGCTTTTAACTAAGGTGATTCAATAGATACTTATTTGCAAACAAAAAAAGGACGATTCACCAATTAGCATGCAAGCTACCTTTATACCTCCCAAGTGCTTGTAATGATTTTGCTTTTAGAAACATTGCTTCAAAGAGCAAGCTGACAGCATGTATTGACATTGGTGGTGTCGCAAAATTTTGTGACCGCCTCTTACGAGTTTCTCCTCTATTAGAAAGTGTAACTTTCATCTTTGGAGTCACTGAAGCAATGTCTATCCCTTCAAACACATGTAAGGCAGCTTCTAGGTTCCCTTTCTGATACTCGTACCTTCCTAACAACGCTCTGGCTTCCTGGAATAACGATTTCTTAGTCATAGTTATAGTAAATAAACAAGCTGCCATTTTGTTGCAGCACAAATTCTAGGGCATGTTTGCTTATGCTTAAATTTAAGTCAAACTTACTTATTTGACAAGAATGATTTTCGAAGTTACTTTTTTCCAGAAAACACTTACTTTGATAGAAAATCTTAACTTAATTTCTAGAAAAGTTTTACGTAGAGCAAAACATGCTCTTACTCAAAGACTAAGGGCCTGTTCTCTTTACCATTTTCAAGCCGTTTTCTGTTTTCGATTTTCCAAAACAACGAAAACGCGTTCTCTTTTCCATTTTCGAAAATGCATTTTTGAAAACAAGTTANCAATTTTTCAAAATACACAAAAGAACTCATTTTCAACAATCTGAAAATGGACACTCAAAACACAAAATTCAAAATGAATTCAAAACTCAAAACACAAAACTGAAACACAAAGAGAACATCCCCTAAGCTAGCCAAGATACTAGCATTTTAACTCTGATGATAGAACAGATTAGTAAAAAACAGCATTAGATGTATGGATGAGAAAGAAAAGCAAAAGCAAACGAATGAGTGAAAATTCTACCAAAGATACGGATAAAAGAAACATCAAAAGGATGTTTGCAAGAGAAGAATTAGATAAACAACCTCGTAATTTAAAGAACCACTATCGCGCAAAGATGATTCAGCTTCTTCAATATTTCCAGTGTCGGGCTTCCGTTCAGCTTCTCCGGCTTGAGATGAATAAACACTGTGTGTATAATCCTTGGTTGCAAGAGATTCAGAAGAAGGGACCATTTCTTCTCCAAGTAACTGTTCCCCTGAGCAAAGACACTGCATTATCTTTCCCAACTTAACACTAATCTGATCCCTCCTCCCTTCTTTAATACGATTCTCATTCCTCATACCGTTTCAGTCCTCCCGCAAATCTTCAAAACCATAAGACAGACAATTAAAAACAATATTATGCAGTCATAATTACAAGCATCCCATAAAGTTTCTTACAATCAGTACTATACTTGGGATTGCAAATAACTAGAAAGTTCACTTGTGTTATCCATTAGTCACATGTTCGGTAAGAGGGCGAGGCAATCCTAGACAGTATTAAACAAGAAGAAAAAGGATCTACAATCTTGACCATTTTACAGTAGTACAGCTGCATATCATTCGTACACTAGAAGGACTTGTGTTTCCATCAATCATAAAACTAAACATATCCCAAAAAAGAATTGAGAAATGGGAACTTTAAACCCAATTCCAGAATTAAAAATTTTGAGCTCTTGTTAATTGTCTTATGAGTTATAACCCATTTCAGAATTCAACTTATATCATACCACCTAGTGATCATCAAAATCACCATCCAAAACTCCCAGACCCAAAAAAAATTCAAGATTCTACAAATTAAGAACCTTTCGTGTTTAAATTGCTTGAATCAAATTTAATAATCCATTAAAGCAAGCATAATTAAATACCAATTAAAAGAGAAAAACGAATACACGTATTTACCTCTCACTGTCAGAAGAACAATAGAGAAAGCAGATGCTCGAAGCCCACAGAACATCAACACCAGCCCACATCTCTTCTTATAACTGATCAATAATTCCAATCTTCAGAGAAGATAAATAAATTACTTCGATCAAACAATATTCTTAAAAAGTTTCAAGAACCTTTTGTTTTCTTTTCCTTTTTTCTTTTATTCAAACAGTTTCTACAAATTCAATTAAACTCTGATCTGGTTTTGTGGGCAGGGTTAAAAGACAGAGAATCGAATTTTGAATACAAGCGTGAGAAAGAAGACTTGATTTATCTAAAAGGGATAAAAGTAATAGAAAAATCAAGAATTGAGAATATTCAATTCTGTTAAATATATATGGTGGTAGGGATTTGGGAAACGAAAATTCTATAGAGTCAAATTTGTAATTTTTTAGGGTTAAAAACATGTGCCACATGGATAAGTTTCCATTTCATGAATTTTTGCGCTGTCTGCTTTTTAAAAGAAAAATGCTCCCTTAGCTGCTGACAAAAAAAAATTTTCAAATAAAATCAAATCAAAGTTTAATAAAATTTGATAAAATATGCTATTGACATGTTATGAATCTTATCTTCTAATCCCTACTAAATGAAAACGTAAATTCTCAAGGCCGAACTTGACACTTTAAAGAAATTTAAAACCTTAATTTTGTGCAAAATTAAGGATTGGATCCTGAATAACACTAGTCTCTTTACGAGTTTTTGGTATATTTCCTACTTAAATTGTTGTACAAAATATGTTAACGAAATTTTTAGATCTTGCTTTTGTGTGAGATTAAAGTTTAGAATTCGAATAATGGAGTTCAAACAACCCCTTAGAAATAGGACAAAAAATGCCAGAATGTCTCCCCCTCAAACTTTTTTCTTAAAAAATAACGAACAAATATGCGTGGATTGTGCTAGGTTCGTGAAAGTCCCATGTAGCACATAACTTTGGAGGGTTACATATTTCATATTATGTATTTATAACATATTTAATATTTTAGATTTGATGATATTCGATACAATTGATGAAGAAAAATATGATTAAAATATGATTTATTGCTATATGCAATATTGTTTGAATTAATCTACTTGTACATCTTAGATGACATTCTATTAGGTATAAAAATCGAGGTCATTGATTTGAATAAGTGTTTGAATGTATTTGAAGATGTCAACCATGATATAAGTATCACAAAATTGTGTTTGTTTAGTATTTACATAGATAAATTGATTACATTTGAAAGAAAAATCTCCATTAAGAGTAGGAACAAAGAGTTAAAAATAATTAATAAATTGATTGTGTTACCTTTTGGATTTGACCCAACCTAGACCCAGTAATATTTGGACCGGGCTGATCAACCGGAACACTTTTCTAGCCCACTATGCAAAAATCTTTTTCCCAATATCAGCAATAACTACCCGTTAAGCATGTCTACTTCAACATTAAATTGAAAGGAACTCGACAATATCATATTTATTTTTTAATATTACTTAATCTTATCCAGTTTCACATAACTTTGTAAACTATGGAAACTTGTGTGGACAAAGGATATAGGCTACAATACTTGTGAAAAGTCAAAAGTTGCTTCTGAAGTTAAGGATAAACTTTTGAACATGTTTGAATAATTTCAAAAGTATTTTAAGAATTTTTAGATAAAGATGATCTAAATTAATTTCCTTAAAAAATTATTATACAAAAAGCAAAAGCAAAAGCAAAATAGAAATCATGTCTAACGGATCCTAAGTCATGGCAAAAATGAGAAAATCAAGGTGTTCAATGAAAGATAACTATTAAATTTTAGGTACCTAAAATTCTATTATAGGAAAAATTCACCATGTTCTAATTTTCTAGCAATTTGATTCTCAGTCTATTTTCTTGATGGTATGTTCCCAACCTCTTCAACTTTATAGTATTGTTGGTTCCCATTTGACAACGTTCTTCTACTTTAAAGTTAAATTAATAGACATCTCACTATTTGGTTCACAAGAATGGCTATGTTACTATTAAATGAATATACGGTACAGAAAGAAATAGTATATTTATCACATGTAAAATATTATTTTATAGTCTGATCTTAGTTTTGTGCGCTGACTCTTAGTAAATGATATATTTCTCGTATTTGTGGAACTATTTTATTAATTAAGTAGAGTTATTCAAAATGTTGGGACCGTATATTTATGATAAAATCGACCATTAAGATATATAGAATCCTAGACTATATCCTTATCATGATCAATAAGGACCAACTTCTAATTTTTTTCAAAAGCTAATAAGTCATCCATGTTAATGAGAGTAATGTTTGAAATAAGCTTGTCTATGTTCCCATGGCAAAAACAAGAAAAACCAACAACTTAAGCCTCGTTTGAGTCCCATTTTTTGGGAGAAATGTATTTCAAAATAAAGGTTTTTGGAGAATATGTTGTTGACAAATAGAAAAAAGTTTTGAATTTAAGTGTAAAATTATTTTAAGATAGAACTCAAAATCCTGGTGTATGTTTGGTAAAACTTTTTGTATATTATAAATTACACGTCCTACGGAATGTATGAATAAAAAATAAATAGAAGCTGTGGGTTCTGAGGAATGTGTAAATAAAAATTATGTTTGATCAACTTATAAGTTGGAAAAAGTTGTACCAAAACATTTTTTAAAAATATGATATCCAAGTCCATTAAATTTAATTAAAACTTAAATGATTCGAAGGTTTATACACTCAAACGAACAACCATCGCATTTGAGCATGATAAGTAATAAATCACGCATCAACAACCAACATGTTAAAATACGAATTACTCATCTTAATAAGATTGATCTTTTAAATAAAACAACAAATATTAATACGATCAATTACATAAAGATTAGTGTAATTAATAGGAAAATTTTGAAGTAATTAGGATAGCAAAATTTCCTGCCCCATCTTACTTGTCATGGAATAGTGGTGAGGACGAGGAACACGATTACCTCCTCAACTCTTATTTTTCTTTTTTAAAATTTAAGTAATATTTTAAAAATAAATAAATAAGTAAATGAAACAGAATATAGAGATTTTTTTCATCATTTTACATCCCGTCTTTCCAAAATTCCCCCACCATCCCTAAAAATTATCATGATGCAAATCCTATTCAAAATTAGGCTTATATACACATGAATCAGTTTGATTCGGTCTACCATTTTGATACACACCTAGTTATAAATTAGAAGTTTCAAATCCTATTCAAAATTTTATGAATATTATAATTTCTTTAGGTCTTTTAGCACGTCGATGACTTGATTTGTCTTGTTTTTGTCATGGGCATGGGCAAAATTTAATGGTTATATCCAACATTAATCTCTTGTAACTTGTTATCTTTAAAAAAATGAAAAAAATAGTCCAATTGATAATGATATCTCATTGGTCACAAGCCATTAATTAATTACGTATTGACCAACATATTTTATCTATAGATAATATGTACACAAAGTTAATATCAATTAATACGATACATTTATGCTTGTAATACACATAACTTAATTCTTTTTTTTCCCTGTATTATCACACGTATATTAGTAATAGTACTTAACGACAATATTTTATCGTTTATTAACGTATCATTATCATTTGTTCATAAAATTATGGACAATTGAATTGTTCATTATGCAACATAACATCAGGACCAATAGTACAACAAACTTGAAAATTTAGAGACGATATTTTCAAACAAAATCGATCAAGAATCTAAGTGATAAGGTGGAAATTAGTGGTGTAACTTTTTCTGTTAATAGAATATAAATAGCTTAAAAATTTACAATTAATTATTTAAATATAATTAAAATGGTTAATTTTGTGGGGTTCACAAAACTCCACAAAAGGAAAGCAATAAAACCATTCAAAGCAATCCTTTTATCATCCATTGTTCCTTCCTCTGTAATTTTTGCAAACTTCAGGGGCAAAATATCGTCCCCCTTTCTATAAATTCCCATTTCATCCCATTTCAAAACCCCCTACCCCTTCTCTCTCTTCTTGCTTCTATGAGTGTTTTTATGTGAAAATTTCCAGATTTTGTTTAAATTTTGATCTGAGTGTCTATACATCTATATCTACATCTGTTTGATTATAATTTTTGTCCTTTTTTAGGTCATTTTCTGTTTAATTTGAATTTCTAAAACGACATCGTTTTTACATGTTTAGGGTAGATGAATAAGAGTTTGCTAGCGTTACCTTGGGTGCATAAACAGGCATGCAATTTGTGACTCGTGGAATGTGTTAGGTGCAACACTCGTATAACGATGATGAACAATCTACACGGTCAGTTTTTTTCAACAAATAAGCGTAGAAAGTGGGATGATGGTCCTAACGTCGTGAAGAAACTGTCAACGGTGACGACTAAAACATCAGCCAAGCCGAGCCTTCATAGAACAGCAACAACAAGGCCGTTCGATCACCTGGCTTCCAGTAATACGCTTCTGGGTATTTAGCTCATGAGTTTTTAACAAATGGTATGGGTCAACCTTGGGATGCAGCTCGAGCCAAAGCCATGCCTTTGTCAGCCGCGTTAATAAATCAGAAGCCGTCTCCGAGTCAAAAAATAGGAAGTGAGTCTCAAAGAGAAGCCGAGAACGAAGAAGAGAGTTACCAGAGATACGTGGAAGTTTCCCATTTGTTGAAGTCAGATAGAGCCCCTATACCCAATGTATTCAATCCGACCCAACTCGCACGGTTCTTACAACAACGTTAATGATTAATGATTATACGGTATACCCTTCCACGTGTGAGACATTCATTGGAGCATTATGAATTCCTGTTTGATTATAGTTTTTCTTTCAGGGTATTGTAGACATTTGAAACATTCAAGATTATATTTTAATTTTTCTTAATTTTAAATTTCTGCTTGATTTAATTATGCCATTTTTTTGTTAGATGTAAATCTAGTACTTTTTTCTACCTCTTTAAGGAAACAAAATATAAAATATAATAAACTATTCGATGGTACGTATATCTAGACGCAATAAATATTTATTTTATTATACACGTTTATCATTCTCAGTAGTTCTACAAAACTTTGCATATTTTGTCTAATATTTATTAACTATTTATAATCAGCAATATTATTTTTTATTCACACATTTTATGATAAAGCACTGATATTTTTCACTTATAGATTCTCATTTTTATTTTTTATAATTTAAAATGTTTATAGATACTTCCCACACGAACTTCTTTCACTCCTTTTAGTGTTATGTCGAATATATACAATGCACTCAATGATAGTTCACAAATCCTTGGTATTGCACGCGCTTAAGAAAGGCCTTTTGGCAAAATTTAAAAAATATTTATATTGTCCATTTATTTAACATTCATTTTTATTTATTTATAAACAAAATAGTTTGTAAATTCTTTCCAAACAGAACCGCAACATGATGACAAATATGAATCAATTAAGTTGAATTTATAATTAAACACTTAGGCTAATACATAATAACTCAAAAATAATTTGTTCAGTCTATATTTTGTCAACGCGTTTATAAATTTTTAACGAATAAGAATTATGGTAAAGTCTTTACTCTTTATTTTCATTTCCATTTTCATTCTCGACCCTTTTTTTATGGCTTCTTTATCGTTCAATTTTGAAAGATATGCATCAATCATACGAATATCCTTCAATTTTGAAAAAAAAAAGTTAAATTTCTATAGTTGTATACGATCGAATTTATTAATTAAATAAATTTATCTTTCTCAAGTTCAAATTAATCTTATCTGGTTAAATCGATTTATTATATTTCTATGTGGATCTAAATAAGCATTAATGCTTTAAACACATGGTAATTCAAATAAAGACCGCACCATTAGTGAAAGTGTATTTCTATCTTTTATTTAATTGTCAGATTTTTCTACATGGTTTAAATTTATAACTAATCTTTCGATTTGTTACAATTCAAAAATTATGAATTAGTGATTAAAGTAATTCAAGCATTAAGAAAATAAATAAAGAAATCAATTAACAATGCAAAAGCTTGAGAATTGAAATTAAATGTTCAGATCTAGATTACATTGTTTATTCCAACTAATGATTTAATTACTCGTTGTAATGAAAAATAATTAAAAAAAAATATTGGAGTACGTCATCGTTATAAAGGCCAAACGAGTAAAAAATGAATTTCTTGCACTAGAAATCTACATTCTTTTAAGTCAAAGCCTTGAACCATCTTCTTCAATTCTCTATTCTTTCGTATATTTTCTCTTCCTTAATTCGACATAAAATGGGTCTTTATAAAATGTCTAAACCGCCTTGAAAACTTTGTGCACAAAAGAACCTAATACGCTTAGATTAAACAAGTAAAAAACATTACGACTTGGACAGATGTGGGTCGATCACTGTTTGCACACCACGGTCACATTGCGACAAACCACCATCCACGGTGATTGCTGGTTGCTTTGTTTCCATACCGTGATCACCAAGTCATTCATCTTTCTTCTTTTGCATTTTTGCCCCTACTTCAAATTTTGTGTATGGTTCGGTCCTTTTCGGTCTAAATCTTCAAAATTGATCTAGCAATTCCTAAAAGTTCCACATCGATCCTCGAATCACCATAATAATCTAAGATTGGTTCTCTTCAAGTTTTGAAAGTGTGCAAATCAGTCCTTAAACTTTTCATAGGTTGGATTTCACTCTCGAAACTTGTTAATTTCCTTAAATTACTTGCACAATGCTTCCCATCAACCCCGTGCCTATCAAGTAAGTCTTCAATTGCTTTACAAACTTCAATTTCAATTTTGCTCCAAGTACCTCAAAATTTGATTTTTACCTATGGTGACAATATACACACTAAATTAAGTAGAAATTCCTGCTATATGCAAATACGTATCATTACAAACTAATAAGAGTGAACCCAATCTTTATATGTTCACGATTTCGTCCAAAAAGACGTCGTTTTGGAGACGGATTATTAGCACAAAACGTTCTTACGTTTGGCGTTCAATGTGCTAAATGTCTATAGTTTCAATTTTTTACATTTTCACCATTATTTCTTCGTTTCATTATGGATATCATCATTTTCATGCATTTTTTTTCATTTTCTCAATAAAAAAAATTATAAAATGACAAATACACTATCCTATTTAAATAAATAAAAAAGAAAAATAAAGAATAAAATGTAATCATACTCTCAAATTTTTCAATAAAATACAAATAAGTTCCTAATAAATATTAAAAAAATTCAAAAAAAAAAAACAAAAATCATCCCCTTTCTCTTCCATCACTACTTTCACTCGTTGAAAACACCACCTAACCACCACCTTAGCCACCAAGAACTATACCACCATACAACCCTTCATCCCATCGTCACAATGCACAACTTGTTCCCCTCCAAATCCCACCAAACCTGGCTGCAATTGGCAGTCAAAACCTCCAACTCGCAAACATTAAACCCGACGGCACCATGGCTTCCAATGAGTTTCACAGTTGTGGCCTACCACGAACAGGTTCCCCTCATCAAGATGACCTAAACCATGGTCAAACATCAACCAAAACAACCTCCAATCGATCTGTTGTGCTTTAGAATTTTTTTTTGTAATCGCGATGCGCGAAGAACCTAATCTATTTCCTTTAATTCCCGTCGCCCAAAGCATTGGTGATCCAAATTGGCCTTAGTTGAACCTCCAACAACCCTAATCAATAGAGGGTAATGATCCAGTTGTTCCAAGTATCGTCCCAATTAATTCAATTTTTAGATCAAAAGCAACCACAAACCGTGCGCATAGCGAGGAATATTGTCTCAAAATTGATGGGTTCTGTATGTTACAAATTCAAATTAAGACACAAGCATCCATGGGGTAAAGATCCAATTGCATCAATTACACAACCAATTATTTACAATATGGGGGAATTCAAATTAAGACACAAGCATCCATGGATAAACATCCAATTGCATCAATTACACAACCAATTATTCAATTTCAACTGTGAGTTACTGTGTGGGGGTGCCAGATTTGAGATTTGAATTCCAAGCTTGAAGATTGTGACTGATGTAGGAACATGAATGATTTTGTTGAATTAACTGTATTTAAGGGTTTGTTGAAAATTACTGAGACGGTGGCAATAGATTGTAAGTAGGGATTGTGTGGACTGTTTATTTGGCGTGGTTAGCGATTGATTGGGGTTCGACCGGCGAGTTGAATGGTGGGGTTATACAATAGCCAACTTCACATCTTTCACACAGTTGATTGATAGTTTCATGGTGACGACAGAGCCGGCGGTGGCTACTATGAATGGTGGTGATGGATGATAAAAGAGGGGAAAAAGTGATTTTTTGTATTTTTAATTATTTATTTTGGATTTATTTGTATTTTTATTGGAAAATTGGGAGTATGGTTGCAATTTATTCTTTAATTTTCTTTTCTTTTCTTTTAATATGAGGGTATATTTGTCATTTTACAGTTTTTTATTGAGAAGATGAATGAAATTGACGAATTCCATAATGAAACGTGGAAATAGAGTTAAAAATGCAAAAAATTGAAACGTATCATCGTTTTGCACACTGAACATTAAATTTATGGGCATTTTGTGTTAGTAACCCTTTTGGAGACTTGCCAAAACAACGTCATTTGCTATTGATTTTGTTGGGAACGCCACCGTTTTGCATTTGTATCATTACTGTTTACAATTTCGTCCAAAACGACGTCGTTTGCTAATGATTTTGTTAGGAACGCCGCCGTTTTGCATTTGTATAAATATAGAAGAATGGTGCAAACCCTAAAACATTTCTATCCATGCGTGATATTTTGCGCCGCTCTTCTTCCCTCCCTCCCTGTCTCTCGATTTCTCTTCAAAAATTAACTTCTTTCTTCTTTGAACTTTCGAAAATCGTCCATCAAATGAAGCATTTCTATCTTTGCTTGATTGTTTTCATCACTCTTCATCTCATTAACTTCTTTCTATTTTAAACCTTCGAAAATCATCGAGCAGAGATTGCAGTTGGAAACTACAGTAGGCATGTCCGTCGATTCTATATATACGCGGTCGTTTTGGAGTTTTCTTTGCTGTTTTTTCTCGCTTTCTTATCGACACTTTCTGTTATCTATTACTTTTGGGGGCGTCGAACATTGTTTTCTCGCTTTCATGAATTCGTGTTCCCTCATCGGGATATAGTTTTCCATTTTTGTTGTTTACTCTTCCCGAAGCGGGTCTGGTTTTGGGACTTGTGGATTTTTTTCTGTTCTTTTTTACTTTCTTTTAGGCCGATTCTTTGAAAAAAAATATTTATTATGCA
>CAIGRP010060450.1:6314-20324 GCA_903798385.1 Fraxinus cuspidata | reverse complement strand
TCCAATGAAGATGCAATCTACAGTTTTCAGGCCTATCTTGACCCTCTTTGGTGTTGGGACAACCACTTTAGCAAGACACGCCCACACACGTAAGTATTTATTTGAAGACTTTCTTCCTTTGGTTGATATCACGATCATTGTTATGAAAATCGATCTGATCGTTGATTCGGACAAATCATTGGGCCATCGAATCGATGATTCAATTGGTGTGTATATATATATATATTTCGCTTACATAGATGTTCAAGGTTCTACAAGTGCCACGATGGTCTCGAATCTATGCATATTCAAATATGATATAAAATTTTGCTATGGATCAATTTGGTAAAAAATCTTATTCACATTGGACCGGTTTCAGTTTGATATGAACCCCGTCCAATTTGAACGCTCTAACCGGTTCTTGATCAAGTCATTTGTAAATTGTAAATTGACCAAATACACGGTTCAATGGTTTACAAGCCCGACCGACTAGTCCGATCCAATTCTGATAACTATGGTCACGATCTTTACTCAAACAAAATCATATATACAAGCATATTCTTATTTATGAACAATCAATTTTCTTCAAATACTTCGTCAATCATGTTTTTAAGTGTATATATATACACACTTGGTCAAATATTTCCCAAACAATGCATGTCTTATTTTGTCCTCATTTGTTGCATCTCTTCTTTTAATATTTGAGTGTTCTATACCAAAAGACTCGATGTTGAGTTATGGAGTCTATGAAGTCAGTGTCCTGAGGGTTCGAAGGGGGGTAGGGAGCCTTCTCCCGATGTTCACTCCTGGACCGAAATTTCATTAAAGACAATTTATAAAATTTCACATTTGTAATTTTGATTTTGTTCTAATTTGTCTTGTAATTAGGGAGTTGTCATTTGCATTTTACAAAAGATTGGTGGTGTATTTTTCTCTTGTTTTTCAGCATAGTAAATTACTGCAACAATGAAAAATGAGGTATCTCACACTGAAACGAACCTCTATAAATCTCATGTGTTCCTGAAGTGAATTATTTGATCTCAGATAAATATAATTAAGGTTTTAATTCATAACACCTAGACCCATGCAACACATAAAAAATAAGTGTTGACCTACGCAAGCGAACATGAAGTTTACCATTTCGCATAGGGTTGGACAAAACTCTCGAACCGAATCGGACCAAACTGGACCCGAACCGAATTGAACCGAACTGAATTGAGCGATTTTTCATAAATTAAATACTCGAACGGGTATTTGAATCGAGAACCGATGAGTTTGATTCAGTTCTTGATTCTAGACCCAGAATCAAAAAATCGAATTTAAATAATTTTTCATATGGAATGATTTAATTTAATTTTTTTTTCTAAACGAATTAGCAAATTAACTAATTTATTGATTAATGTTCTAACTCCCAAGCCAAGTCCATGACTAGCTAGCCCAACCCAACTCAATTTCTAAATTCAATATTTGATTTAATTTTTTGGTCCAATTATAGATTACATCATTAGCCAAAGATTTAGGCCTTTCTAAGTGTTATCATTTTTATTCCAATTTCACACTTTTATTGGGTAACCACTGAGTCACAGACTCCGAATTATTTGATAAATTGAAAACTTACATCTATATGCCCAAATCGAAGCCCTTGACTGCCGAGTCCGACTTCCCCTCTCCAACTACCCATTGAAGCCGCGACCTCCAACCACTGCTACCAATCGTTGACCATTAAAAATTTGTTAAAAACTTTAATTATGGTACGGAACTGAACAGAACCGAATTGAATCCGAACCCGAACAGTTCCATAATTATATTTGGATCTGACGGTTCGATTTATTAAATACCCGAAAAATTTGATTCGTTCGGTTCTGAAGAGAACCTTACCGGACTATGTCCAGCCATAATTTCGCCGTCAGTCAAATATTCAGCTAGGTAAGGTATCAACGCTAGAGGAAGTGTCTAAATGCATCTAGGGACTGGCGGGTACTTCAGTTGGTCCTTTCTCTTTCCTCTTTCACTAGCAAGCGACGAGTTTCCTTTCTTTCTAGGTACCCTATGAGTTTCAATCTTACAAAAATGAGATATCACAGAAGTGTAACCCTTCCGAGCCAAGCGGCTCATAGTGGCACATGCATATGTTAATTATTTCATTGATCTATGTGTTAAAGTTTGTATGGTTATCGATTTTTTATACGTGCTTTATCCTTAGAGTAATAATATTCATCTTCACGGGGGTGAGCCACAATCCATGTGGCAATTACATGACATTAAGTGATATATTCATTTAAATACAAAATCACACGACTCATTTAATTGTGTCTATCATTTAATGTCATGTAATTGCCACATAAACTGGAGCTCAACTTGAATGTGGATGAATAGCATTATTCTTATCCTTATGGTAAGCACAATGTGTAAAGAACTAGAGAAAAGAGAACACACAATTCTTTGAGAATTACAAGAAGATGTTCTTGAAGTGGAAACAAGTCAAAGAATCTTGGAAATTTTAAAGATCGATCTACTTCCAAACAAGAACAATTAATGGTGAATCCAAGTTTCATTTGAGTTAGGCAACCCTTGACTTCAGCTTCCTCAATTTCACTTGTGATATTACTCAATTGATCCACTTGTTATATGTTCGAGCTTTCTTGCATACATTGTACTATCTATAACAAATAGATAGTGGATGTTAACTAGAAAAGTGGTTATTACCAAAAGAGAAACAATTGATAATTATTTGTCGTTGAAAAGCTATCACAAATTTTCAGTTTTTGCCACATCCGACCATTGTTCACCACATCAGCATATGTGCAAGTAGAAGGATGTAGGTATGGATGAGAATCATATTTGGAAGTTAAATGGCAGATTTGAAACAATTTAAAGTACAGGGACATAACAGAAACATGGGTGGAAGTTTAGCGAGACAAGATAATTTAAGTCAATTTCCTTTTAATTGGCAGTCTCAAACCCCAAAAACCCTTCCGTCTCCACCAAATTCCTGCTAAACCCTGTAAACCCTATCGCCATGATCACTATGAACCCTACAACTGCTAAATTCACCCACGGTCACCTGCCCCGCACCGCTTCACTTCATCCCCACGGCCTAAATTTCTCCAGACCCTTCTCTTGCCTCTCCTTCAGCATCCCCCGTCGACCAATTCCCCCTTTATCCTACAAACCTATCAAAGCCTCCATATCAAATCCTGGAAACCATAATAAACGACCAAAGTTCTTCAATTTTCCAATTTTTTACCCAAAAGGGCCAAAATCCATTGTTCAGAATTCACATTTTTCGTTTTTGGCCCCACTAGAAACGACCCTTATATCCACCATTACTGCTTTCTTTCTCTTGTTTTTCCAGTTTTATTTTACTCACAAACCTGCCATTGCTGCTCCAGTTTTATTGCCGCCCACTGTGGAAACTACTACGAAAGATGCGCCTACAGATGAAGAAAGAGAGAAATATCTCGAAGAATACATGCTGTCGAATCCATATGACATTGACTCACTCAAGAACTTGTTGGAAATCAAATTCAATTGCAGAAAGTTTTCTGAAGCAATTGGCGTTCTCGACAAGTTGATAGAGCTCGAGCCAGAGGAAACCAAGTGGCTTTTGATGAAAGCGCATTTCTATATTTATATTGGAGATAATGAGTTGGCGAAATATGGATTCGGTGAATTATTAAAAAAGGACCCTTTTCACGTGGAGGCATACTCCAGGTTGTTGATTGACGCCTCGCAGGAGGAATCTAGCAAGAAACTGGAAGAAATTGAGAAGAGCGTCAGGGAGGTAATGAATGTGTGTAAGAAGAAAAATAAGAAGTTTGAGTTGAGGGAATTTAAGCTGTTGCTAGCGCAAATTCGGGTTATGGAGCGTAGATATGATGAGGCCTTGAAGGTTTATCAGGAGTTGGTGAAGGAGGAGCCGAGGGATTTCAGACCGTATTTGTGTCAGGGCATAATTTATACATTATTAAGGAAAAATGTTGATGCGGAGAAGAATTTTGAGAAGTTCAGAAGATTGGTCCCTAGAGCTCACCCTTATGCGAGGCACTTTGATGATGATTTGATTGCGGCCAAGATTTTTGGTCAGAAAATGGAGAATGAGAGGGCTGCAGCAAAGGGTTAAGAGTCATTTCTTTTGATAGTTTGATTGTGCCATTCATTTCTTATGCCCTCTACAGATAATTTATTTTGTCAATGTTTTTTTTTCTCATCGACAGTTGATACTGTCTTTAATATTGGTTTAGAAGGTAGGATTTCATATGATATTTTAGTAATTCGGTTGACATGATAGAAATTAGAATAATTTGGAAATGATTTTGTGGCTTGGTAGGAAAATGTAGGAGTTTTGATTCCTTGAACTATATTGATGCTATTATATGGCAAAATTTATCGACAAAAGGTTGTTACTTTTATGCTTCTGTGTGATGTTAGGCGATCAGTAATGATATACAAGATGTCAAGGAAGCTGACTTGATTTGGTTACAGGTTTATAAGAAAGACAGAAATACGGTCCATAAAGAGTTCCGACAGAGCTACTGCCAGTCTCATTTTCTTTCATAATCCTCTGTTTGGGAAGAGTTTTCAAATGGTTTTATAAATAGATAGAAATGAATGGTGTATAAGTTGATAGACTTGTGGGTCCATTGGACCGTTGGTTGAAATGAAGTTTGATTATTTATAAATTGAGCCTCAACTGTTTAACTAAGTTGAATCAAAGTTGATAAAATTACCATGTTTCATAGTTTTATGCACATAATGGTTTGTGCATTGTAGCATTCGTTACAAGCCCGTGTTGTAGTGTTTTATTTTCACCTATAAATTAATATCTCCATGTCTTGCTATTTTTACTTTGGGGGTTAGAGCACTGAATCTATGCAGCAAGTCTTGTGCAATTTGGAACGACAGAGCACATGGTTTTAACAGTAGACTTTGTTGTAAGACTATGTTCTACTGTCCACTGTTACTTATCTTATGCTGTGTAAAGCTATACACCATTTTGCATTGCTGGCTCGTCAAACTTCTTCTCATTCTATTTTTTGCTGATGTTCACTCATTAATTTTGTGTTGTCGTGTCTCTAGCACAAGTTTATTGAAAATCAGTCTTGTAGATCTATACATTTGTTTAGGCATTTCTGTCGATATGTTATATACAGCCCTGTTTAGCAAGTGGATTTATGAATCAAATTTGGACTTTTACTATTGAAAAAGGAATTTTTTAAAACCGTCGTAGAAAATGTTCTCTATGTATAGGGGGAGCTGGTACATCTTTGTCGTATTGCCTTCCACATTATGTTTTCTACTCTAATGGAAGGTAATTCAGGCAATACACAGTTAAGCTTAATGACACCTAAGCTTGCTTGAACTATGTTTGAATTATTTATACTCGCAGCTAAAAATACCAGTAAGAGGGTGGCTCCAGGGGTATGAGAGATTGCGTCTGATTCATCGACTTTTCAAGTTATGTTGCCTACAATTTTTTGTTGGGTTTCGATTTAATGTCTTTTGCTGGAGTATTGCTGAATTATGTTTCCTCTTAGAGACTCTTTGCTAGCTCTTTACATCTCGAATACAGCAATATAGAAACTGCACTTTGCACTGTTAGTATGTTTCCAGTGGCGTCAAACAGGGCTGGCCTATCCAGTCTCGTGTTGGGCGATGAGCTCTCCTAGTTTTGAAGGTGTTCTGTGCTACTATGTCTCTACAACCGAGCTGGCCAACACCCAGGGGCGGACCAGGGGGGTCCTGGGGGGTCACGTGCCCCCCAACTTTTGAGTTTTTTTTTTTTCAATAAAGTCATGTTTAGTATCGATTGAAATCTAAATTTTAATGTAAATCTAAATTAACAATTATTTTTAATAACATATTTCATGGAATCCATAATTATTTAACTTTTATCAAAAATTACAAAAATTGATTTTAATATCCATCAAGCAGGGGCGAAATCACAATAAATTTGAATTTCGATAACATGTTAATTTTAAAAATTTTCGTATGCTAATCGAATCTACAAATTGCTTATATCATCTTAAAACTTATTTCGAGAACTATATTATGGGTATATCGAATAATCTAAACAGATATAGAAAATAATTAAAAATACGTTAAACGTGAGTTTTAAAGAAAGACGTCTAACTCACATTTTTTTTAAAAAAATTCAATTATTTCATTAACATTTATTATTTTTGCGATACAAATTTCTCAAATGTAATTTTCATCATTTTATTAGGAAATTTTATATGGAATATGACAAAAAAATTTCAAAATTTTACATCAGAAAAAGTTATGTTCCATATAAATTTTCTGATATAAAATTTCTTTCAACTTCTTTGCAAGTTTGATTGTGCCCCATTAACTTTAAAATTCTGCGTCCGCCCTTACCAACACCTCTTATTAGAGAATAATATCCTACTCATAGTGTGCAGCATAAAATATATCACGCCAGCGGTCAAGTTTACAATTTTTAACAATTCATATGCTTGACAACGTCTATGATGGATAAGATAACTCATATTCACCATGAGTAAGAGATAATTTCTGCACCTCTTTTGCATGGTTAGAATACCTAATTAGTTTTGCACCATGAGTAAGAGATAATTTTTGCACCTCTTATACATGGTTAGATACCTAATTAGTTTTGTGTTAACACACTACTATTTTAAGCGCCTGATAATCATTCTTGATTGAGAACAAGAGCGTTGGGATCACAGCATTCTTCTAAGAAGAGAAAAGCATGATCATTTGAAAACATATTGGATTAATGTCTGCAAAGCATACGGCAAATTCCGAAATACTTGCTGTTTTTGATTGCCAGTGACATATTTGGGTCATTCCAAGGGCATGCATTCATTTCTTTCATGGTTTTAAGATTGAAATCAACAAATTCTATCTTTGTGGACCCCTTGTCTATAATTAGAATCTATACGATGACATGATGAACATATTTTAGAGAATCGTCCAGAAATTCTTTCGAGTGGACGAAGCAGTGCTCTTGACATCATCGTTTGACTCGGTATTTTAAATAATAAAACACAATTGTATAAAAGAAGTTTCATCTTATATTCGTTGTCTCGATAGATGTCCAATTACCCCAGGTAAAAAAAAAACATGGGAAAAAGTGATTTTGAAGAGCAGTGTGGGGCCGTTAGGGATATGACATCTTTGATTTTCCAATTATTGACATTTTAATCTATTTTATGTTGTAACATTTACACCTTTACAATTTTATAAAGATGCATAACGTAGTATTAAAACAAATATTTCTTATGTGCATGTATTGATTGCAATCTTATCATCGTAATTATGATTATTGAAGGCAAAACAGCATGCTGGATTGTGAAAAACATATTTAAGTAGTAATTAATTAATTAATTAATCTTAGTGGATTTGGACCGACAAACTTACCTTTATTAGGGTAATTAACTAGGTTTAGCTTTTTCTTTAAGTCAAAATTATTCAGGTAAATAGATCCATTTCGTCAAAGAAGCCTAATTGATTTTATCTTAGCTCAAAATATTTTATAATATCATCAATTGACTATTAAGGCATGAGTGAAACCTAAACCGAAGATAAATGTAACCCCTCTTTTGGTTTGAATTAAAATTTCAAGTCAAAATTAATAATTAATTTTAATCAAATATTTCATGGATATACAATCTTTCATTGACACATTTATTAATTTCTCTCAAAATCTACTAAAATTTTGATTTTAACATACATCAATCAAGAGCTCCAACTTGTCAAATAATATAACAAAGCCTATAAATACGAACAACTCCTACCTAAAAATTGGTTCCACATGTCACAAGTTGTCCGATAAGCTTAGGTTATATACACATATTATTCACTTATCAACTACTCATTTCAATTTATTTATAAATTCTTCCCAAATAGAGATTTAAAGATTGGAGCCCCCCCTTTTTTTTTTGAGATCATGTGCTTAAAAAGTAAGTAAAAAAATTGGATTGAAGTGCCGGATTTTTTTATTGAAAGAATGTATGACTAAAAATATTTCTTAGAAAATGGGACTCAAACATGAGCTTACTAAAATTCAACCCACCTCGTCCAACACAACAACAAAATAATAAAACGTGCAGTGCATAATAAGCACACACTCTTTTTCTTTCTTAATATTGTTGACTTTAAAATTAGAAATTATTTTTTAATGTCAGTAGTGAAATTCTCATGACAGAGTTTTAGCAAGGTTTTGCCACTTTTCGGGTTTTTTAATGATCTTCTCGAGAAAAAAGATTCGAATTTTTTTTTGACTCAAGCTGAGCCAAGTCGAGCAAAAACTCGATCAAAAAATTGAGGCTCAACCTGAACTTTCGGCTTGAGTCCTAGCAGGCCGAGCCGGCTTGAAATTTCTCTCTCTCTCGTGCAGTTTGACTTCTTGCGAAGTTGGCAGTACTTCTATTTTTTTTAAAAAAAATTATTTTTCCTCATGCAAAGTTGCAGGCAATTGTTTTAAATTATTATTATTATTATTATTATTATTATTATTATAATACAGGCTCGAGCCACACGGGCTGGCTCAGGCTTTCTCGGGTCGAGCTACGGGTGGCCTGAATCGGCGAGTCATTTTGCCATCCCTAGCTGTAAGTCATATATTAGTCCAAATTCCAATATTTTGATTGAGTTTTGAGCTTTTGCGACACAAATTATGTAATTTGTTATGTGCACGTGTTTGTATGAATGATCTCGTTGATCTTATTGTGTTAGAATACACTAAAAATGACATCTATGTACAAGGTCGAGCCGACCTTTATTTTCACCTTTGGATTAGACTTCCAATTGTCCTTTATTCCAAGTATTATGTGATTAGTGTGCTTCTAAACTTAATTATTTATTGCTGAATTGGGCGGATATCTATGTAATTTAGTGTAAATATGTTAAATAAAGAAAAAAAAAGCATGGTCTTGGATGCAATTGGGGTGAAGAAAATTGATTTGGAGCTTAATTGGAGTTCATAGCATTATTAAAATTATATGTATTAACTAGAATTAAGAGAGCAATCAGAAGAAATTAACAAATTTTGGAAGATCCGATATATGGAAAGTTTGTGGACTATATTATAAATTTTCAAAATTTGTAGTGAATCAGTTACGGATAATTGTTGGATGAAGATGATCAAAATAAAAAAATTAGAAGGTGAAGGACCACTGATAAAAAAAAAAAAGGACTCTCGAGTTGAGCCAAAGAAGGAAATTTGGGACCAACATGAACAAGATGTATAAGTTGTTCCATATAATCGCAATGAAGACATTTGCAATTGCAAGGTTGAGTAAATTTCCAACCGCAAGTCCTAACATTGTACTATGCGATATCAATGATTTTTACCATACGATCGCATTGGTTTATTCGACACGAAAGATTTTGTTTTCTATTATGATTCAACCTTTTCTTGGAGAGCAATTTGACCATGAGTTTTGAGCTATTTTTGGTAACTATAGATACATGTCCCATCTACAACTAAAAGAGAGGCTTTTAGGTTATGTATTGCAAATAAGAAAACCTTGGTAGAAGCCTAGAATATGAAAAGTCATGTTCTTTACAAGCTTTATAGAAGCTTTTGATTCAAAAATACATTCATATATAGTTTATATATCAATTGCTTGCGTTGAAGAATAAGAATGAGATTCAAGGAGATTGATCAATTAGCCATTGAAGAGATTCAACAATTCAAGATTTCTTCCTATCTTCTTTCTACAATTTAATTTCGGGTGATGTTGTCTCAATTTAATTTGTGTTTTTGTAAAATATGATGCTTGACTAATTGTATGATTATAGGAAAATGTTGAATCCTTTGTTCTAAGGGTTTGATACTTATTTTTAAATTTTGACATTAAATACATATATGGTTTTGAATAATTACGAAGAGTTTAATGCATTTTCAATTAATTAATCACTAATAATTTGTCTTGTGATTTTTACTAGCATTCTAGAAAAAGAATAAGAATTATAGCATGTAGTAACAATCATTGTAAAGTTTAATAAGTGATAGAGATATATCGATATACTTTGCATTATTCCTTTTCAAATGTTCTTGTGATATAATATATCTTCTATAAAAATATACTACAATCATATGCGATAATATATTTAATCCTAATTAAGAGGGATTATTAAAAAAATTAGAAATATTGATATTTGGATCCAAATAAGTATTGTTAAAGAATGTGTTTGATGCACATTTTGGGGGCAAATAATGCATTTTTTCAAGCGATGTGACAAAAATATGTGATTAAAAAATAAGAAAAAATTTTGGATTTGCGTGTAATATTATTTTATTGATTAATGTATGGTTCAAAATGAGTAGATAAAGAATGGATTTTTGGAAGAATGTGAATCAAACATGGGCTTTGCCTTGATATGATATTAAGATGGTCAAATATAGGAGGATTCTAAGTCCTCGTCAAGGGAGGAGGAAAGGGGGAGGGGTAGCCGAGACCTCCCCAGGTCCAATTAATTTTATAAGGCAAAATTTGTTTTATTGAAAATTATTTTTTTCTAGTGATTATTTATTTCAATGTATCAATCTACTATAAATATTTTCGTCCCCTGGCTTCACCCCTGATCCTAGTGCATGTCGTTAATTGAGTTTCATAGTCGCTTTCTAACTCATTAGTTAGATTAACTGGATTAATTATATGTTTTAATTTTTAGCATTATCCATCTATCAAATCTTGCAATTAGATTAAAGTTGAATTTAATTGGAACTAGATTAAATATTTAGTTATCGTAAGATCGATACATAGACTCACGTCCACTTTATTATTTGTTTACGATAATGTCCATTTGTTGGAGTGCAATATTAGGACTGGATGCGTCTTTGCTAAATGGTGCTTCAGTAGCTGAAACATTTTATGCTTTGGATGGACTCAAGTGGCCCTAATGTAAATACCAGTGAGCATGTTGACCTGCAATGGGCCCCTTTTGAGTTAGCGTGAAATCCTTGTAAGCAAGTAATATGGAAATTACACAAATTCTGTATTTAAAAATTGATTTTCGAAAATAAGGTCTAAAATTTATTTATTCAAAAATTAGGTAATATATATTAAAACCCTAATTTTAACACACACTACACCCTCCCCTCCCCTCCCCATGTGAATGGTGCGATGGCAGCGTCGCGACGAGTCGGCACAGCAGCGACAACTCACTGCGCGGCGACGACGCTGCCTTTCACCTCTCTCACTCACCTCTCGTCTTCTTTCAAAACCTCTCGTCTCACTGTCCTCTCTCTCTCTCTCTCCCCATCACCTACCCACTTTTCTCTAAACACACGCAATTGCAGTTTCGCCGGCTAGAAGCAGCTCGAATTGTCGCGATTTGGACTGTGAAAGATTTGTGTTCGATGCGGCGAGAAGAAGCAACAGTACTTGCGAAGCAGATCCACCCACTCCGACGCCTCTTCACAGGCAAAGGATCGCGACCAGATCTGGGTGGTGTTTTGTGTGGTGGTGATGTCTATAGTGGTGTTGGCATCGACGGGGAATAGAGGTGGTGATGAGTTTGTGGTGGTTGTGGTGATGTCTGTGTTGTTGGCAGCGACAGGGATGGTGGTAGAACTGGTGGTAGCGACGGGGATGGAAGTGCTGACGGGTTTGAGATTTTTTTTGTTGGATCTGGTGGTGACGGTTTTGTTGGTGGTGGTGCTGTTGTGGCGGTGGTGGCGGTTAGGTGGTTTGGCGGCAATGGTGGCGGTGGTTCTAGCGTGGCGGTGATGGTGGTGCTGTTGGAGGTCGCAAGTGTTGGTGATGGTCATTATTTGGTCAACTGTGACCATTAAATTGGTTAATATGTGACCAATGAAAAAGATAATTTGTGACATGAAATTACGTGTGACCTAAAAAATTTGATAATTTGTGACTTGTGACCTATTAATTTTTTGATTTGTGACCAATGAAAATTTTAATCTGTGACCGTAAAAAATTTTGCAACTTATAATTTTCTGATTTGTGATCAAAAAATAATTTGTAACCAATTAATTTGATAAAGTGTGACCAATAAATAAGTTGTGACCTATAAATATACATACGTGACCATGTTGTATAATTATGATTTTAATATATTTAGTTAATAAAATATATTTAATAATTAACAAATATCTGATTTTTGTAATTTTTAAACTTAAGGCCTGAAAATTGATTTAGTGATAGTTAATATCTAATTTATGATTTTTTCCCAAGTAATATGGTCTTTTGAAATTGATATGGAGCCGTTTTGAGCAATAATTATTTCAACATGTAACGATAATACTATCTTTATTTCTTATCAAGATGTCATAAATGCATGCTTATCTAAATTATTTGAATCCTAAAATTTGAACTTTTCTACTTGGAAAAGATAAACTTTTGACATTAATTATTTAAGAAGTAAATAAGTACATAATATTCAATAAGACTTGATAGTAAAATTTTAACTTACTTTTTTTTTTGAGTAATATTCAATACTATCTTTATTTCTTAGTGAAATGTTATAAATGCAAGCTTATCTAGATTATTTTGAATCCTAAACTATGAACTTTCCCACTTGAAAAAGATATACTTTTTGACATTAATTATTTAAGAAGCAAAAGTACATAATATTCAATGACACTTAATACTATTCAATACTATCTTTATTTACTAGTGAATGTTATAAATGCATTCAGTAAGACTTGACAATATATTGAACAAAATTTAACTTCTTTTTTCTTTAATACTATTTAATGCTATCTTCACTCTCTAAAAAATGTTATAAATGCATGCTTATCTAAATTATTATGAATCCCAATAAATTTAAAATTTAAAAATTCGGTGTGCATGATATACTTTTAGCGCATTAAATTTTGCGTATGACCAGAACTATTATCTATTAACTATTTTCGTATCTCATCAAATTCATAATTTATAATCACTTAAATTTTAATTTAGTCATCTACCAAACTTGAATTGGTTTTGTAGACAACAACTCACTCATAATGTAATCTGAATTAATCACCTAACGTCATTTAAGAACTAAGGATCTATTTACAGCTACACTTAATAGTTAGCGATTATTATGCAATTAAAATCATCATAATGCATACCCCACAATAAATTGGAATCCAAAGCCTCAGGGTAAAAAGATTAATGTGAACTAGTCCTCATAATTTATTAAATTATTATGTAGTCCTCACATAAAAACATTTAACCGAGAATTTTGACAGTTTCTTTCCTTGACGACAAATAAAAGACTAAATAGTTATTCTGGAAATAGTATGGGGACCCAGAGTGTAATATTTTAACCACTCCTTCCCGCAATAGAGCAATTCTTACGTGTCACTATAGTTATCCTAAACGTGGAACGTAGGTCCCACCAATTCAACTGGAACGGGCCCCACTACTTCCTGCCCGCGCAAATAGTCCACCACAGTTCCTAGTATTCCCCCCTCGTGTCAACTCTATGCTATTCTATCTCCATTTCAAAATACACACACACACACACACAGTGCTCTCATTAATACGCGCTCTCTCTCTCTAAAACTGCATAAATGTATANCCACTACTTCCTGCCCGCGCAAATAGTCCACCACAGTTCCTAGTATTCCCCCCTCGTGTCAACTCTATGCTATTCTATCTCCATTTCAAAATACACACACACACACACACACACACAGTGCTCTCATTAATACGCGCTCTCTCTCTCTAAAACTGCATAAATGTATATACACGGTTCTGTCTCTGTACTATTTGCATGTATAGTCCTGCTCCTGCTCTGTTTTTCTGTATTCCAGAAACTCATGATGACAAGGATTTTTCGTTGTTGTAGGTGTTTAAAGATGATTTGTAGAAAAGCTATGAAATAATGGAGATGGATTTCGAGGTGGCGTTGTAATGTACTTTTTTGAGAGAATTTAGATTTCTGTCTAGTTTTCATTTTTTTTTTTCAATAGAGAAAAGGTTTTGCTCTGTTCTTTTTATCCCTTGTGTTTGAATTTCTCGAGAAAGAGAAAATGGAGAGTGCTCGCCATAGGAGGTCCAGGAGTATTACAAACATTGAATTTGAAGGTAC
>CAIGRP010060447.1:0-32541 GCA_903798385.1 Fraxinus cuspidata | reverse complement strand
GTGAAATTGGAGCCATATTTACTCACACTTTCTGACATGTAAACTCCAAAATGCACTATAACCATGGGCAAACAAGCACTCGCGTCCCAAAGAATGAAAATGTAGAAACCCCTTCAAAGCGTATTATTCGTTCCATAAAAACATGTCAAATGGAAGTGGATAATATTCACGGGTTGCCGCTTATAACCTTTCACAACTAGGAGTTGCTTGAAGAAGATGCCCTCCCAACAACAACAGTTCAAAGAGGCACATAGACATGGTAGTCCTAAATTCTAGTTCCAAGAAGAAAAAATCAGTACAACAATACCAACCATAGGTAACTTATTTTCTTTTTCTTTTATTTTATTAGATTTATTGAATACAAAATTTAATGCACTCTTTAACTTTTTTTGTTGAGTGCTTTGCCAAAATCCAATTTTTAGCCTTTTTGTTTTCACTACACTATGGACCCACCACGCAACACACCCAGCATACTAGTTTTATAAAAATAGTTTATTGTTTGTTGATATTATCTATATTTCCGATTATGCATCACTCCATAACGCTGCCATATTTCATGTATACGCATAATAACAAAATACCATGTTTTATGTGACCATCAGGTTTCGTCCCATATATGTCACGTGTATAATACAATGTGTTCCATATCGTGATGTCATTACGCGGTGACCTCGATTATAGCATAAACAAAACTCCATATACAGCAACGCAATTTGAGTTTATTATCTGCCTAGTTTGAAATACATTCGAACTACATTATACATTCACATGATATGTGGTTTAACGATACACGACTATTTTTTGTAGCATATACACGTTCATTATTTTATCTATTGAACCACATTTTTGAACATGTACTTCTTCATTGTTTCTAATTCAACTCGAGTATAACCACATGATTTAATATCTGGCAACATGCATTGCAACCCATTATTTGTAGTATTTGCATCTTGTGCAATGTTGATTGCACAGGTAATGTAACGTAGTCATATTTGCCTATAATATCAAGTTTTAAGATTTGTTTGCAATGAAACACATGTATGCGAAATGGTGATAGCCCCCTAACTGTTTCAATGAACTAATGTTCTTTGAGATCATTCATCACCATATTACATTATCTGATTTATTGTTATACATACAGCTCATGGAGAATAAATTATATACTATCCTTGATATTTTTAGATTTGTTTAGAAGGAAAATTTAAGAATTTGTTAAATTAAAGTTATCTTTTCTTATATAGGAATTATACAAATTTAGGAATTTTTTTTTTTTTTTTATGATAAGATTGTTAGATATTTTCAGATTTATTTAGAAGGAGAAGTTAAATTAAAATTATATTTTCTTATGATAGCCTACTAAAAATCTAGAAAATCTTTTTGGGCTTATCTTTTATGCTAAAATTGTTATCGTGTTTGTTGCAGATTATTTGAAAAGATTTTATTTCTATTTGTTTTATAATTGCTTTACATATAAGTAAGGTAATTAATCAAGGAATCTGTTGACGGAGATGTCTATAGTTGTTGTAAGAAAAAAAATTAACATTTATATGAAATTTATATCCATTACATCTAGTTCAAATATTTAACGAAAAAGTATACAATTTGACTAACATGAATTACACAAATACAGATCAAAGTCATACCAAGCAAAATAAATGTTTCAGATTTTGTTGACATAGGTACCTAATATAGGTGATTTTGAAGTTACGTATTGAAGCATATAAGTTATAATTTGTTCAAGGGACAATACCTTCAGCTTCATTGAATGCTTTGTAATATTTCTTAGTAGGTTTTCTTGTTCACTTGCCAACCGCGTAAACATCCTTCAAGCATAGCTTTTGTTCTTACAAAATCAACCTTGGAATATAATCCTCAAATACTCGAACAAGTAATCAACCGAACAATGTTTTACTAACTTCATAATCAAATTAACAAACTCACCAATGTTGAACATAATGGATGAAAACCTATTTGTTGGAGGATGAGCCCGTGACCACTTTTCGAATCCAATGTTCTCGTTTAAATAACTTTAGTGTGAATTTCATTCATTTAACACAATTTTGGAGATATTATGAATGCTAAATGCTAATCAACATGGTATGAACTATTGCTACACATATCAACATGTCATATTGTGTAGTTGGATAGATATAACAATACATATACATCGTATACAATTATTATCTCGTTCCAAAATATTGCAGATCATAACAATTTTGTGCTTCAAGCTGATAGGTTAATGATTTTTCTGGAAGATAGTTGTAAAAATAAAGTTCATTCACAACGTCTACCTATATAAACCCATGGTTTCGAAGTGATCGTCAAGTAGTAGTCGAAATCATGTTTTGTACACTCTGGCTGTAGCATTAAAGGGCTTCGTGATGCTCTTTCCAACATTCCCATAAGATGTTCTTAGATCTTATAATATGTAATTTGCACTGAAATTGTACATTATCCCTAAGTACACAGTATAGATTGAGAATTCAATGCTTTGATGTATGTCCGAAACGAAGCATATATTATCATGTTCTCCATAAGCTTTATTGAATATTCATAGGAACCAACTCAATTTGTTCTCCAAATCTCCAATGCCAAATGTGAGGATAAATATACCAGTTTTAAGTAGTGAATAGGCTTTCACCATATCGTCTTGTTATGAATGTCGTGTCACAACTATTGCAGGCTTGCATTTTCCCAACCTTGTATGGAAGCTCCTAAAGCCATGAAAGCGTGTCTTAAATGGCCATCGATGTTGGCTTCGATACGATTATGGATCTCGAATTTTTATATTGCAGCTCAGTAAAAAATAATAAAAGTTTATTGTATGCTTCGTATGGATCTCCCATTACTTTCTCAATTGCATGCTCCTGAGCTCTTCATGCTTTTCCATATCTCAGTGTCAATCCATAGGTCGTTTCTATGTCATGGATAATATCTATCGGAGTGAATTCTCCTAGCGAATGTATACTTGTACTTTATAAAAATACCAATCAATGAATTGTTTGCTTGCCTATGATTTCGAAGAACTCATCCCTTGAGCAGCTATGATCATGACGATCTTGAACATTTCAATTTTCCCTATTTTCGAAGCTCTAAATTTCCATGGGCATGAATCACCGTCACACTTTAGTATATTTTCCCGATTGCCTGATTTGTACACCTTATACTGAAAGTTACTTCATGCAAGATAACAATGGTTTTCAATATCTTTTTATCTCGGAATACCTTACAATCACTTACACACTCTACCCCAAGTTGATCAACCACAATACTACTTTCATCAATCCTTTTGTTGAGCTCCGTCAAGTTAAGAGCTCATTAAGGTGATTGAAGCCAGTTTTAAGTTGGGCTTAAGTCTCCGAATAAGGTCATCATGATAGGACGAAACTCTAGTGTAGTTCAGCTCAGCTTGGTTCAACTTCCAACTCAACTCGACGTATCTTCAAAAGGAAGGAATTGTCATCATCATTTGGGAAATATTATTATTACACCCTGATCACTCCAAGACCGGCATCAGATGCGTGGACTTGTTTCTAGTGTAATGTGTCTTTGTTGAGGTGAGTGCTTCCCTACGACGGTTAGGTTTTTTACATAATACAATAGTTCCCTAAGTTCAAGTATAGATATTAATGTCATAGTTCGAATTTGAAATAGTAACCTCGTCCTCATATGTTTTGTTCTCATGAATTGTTGAAGCTCTTCGTTTGAAATGAAAGTAGCTGAAATTTATTTTATGAGTTAAAACAGCAAAGTGCTAAACAGTTGAAGCCCTTCGTTTGAAATGAAAGTAGCTGGAATTTATTTTATGAGCTAAAATAGCGAAGTGTTGAATGATTGAAACTCCTCGTTTGAAGTAAAAGTAGTTGAAATTTGATTTATGAGTCGAAGCAGAGAAGTGTTAAACTGCTGAAGCTCCTCATTTGAAATGAAAGTAGCTAAAATTTGATTTATGAGCTGAAGTAGCGAAGTGTTGAAGCTCCTAGTTTAAATTGAATGTCCGATTGAAAATCGCGTCAATGATTTGATGTTTTGTAGGTTACCAAGGAAATGACAACTGGAGCGGTTCAACTTCCAATACACGCATTAGTCCTTACATTTAATGCACAATGATGGTTGTACGTCCGAGTTTCTAGGCCACATGAGGATGTGTGTGCATGTAAAACACGCATCAATCGCAAACGAAGGCCGTTTGAATTCAACGATTCGAATTTCATATAAAATGGACGTCGCTAATGAAATGGATCCAAATCCAATGGTTGACCTTCAGTAACGTTGCCAACAAAAGGTAAAAACTTTTCATTTTAATGGTTTTACTTTTACGAAAATATCCGAATCTCCCCAAATTCAAAATTTTCCACCCATTTCTATTCTCTAGCGATCTTACGTTTTTAGAGCTTCCTCTTCATTTGGGTAATCTCCTTCTCCTCGATAGTTTTCTATTCATTTTTTCTTCAAATTTTTCATTTCGATGGCTTCTAGTTTGAGTGTTGATATTGATAGGGTAAACTTGTACGGGTTTGGGAACAAGCGTTACAGGTGGGTTAAAAGGGGGTTTGTGGGCCATGAGCCCATTGATTATGAAGCAGGATTGGGGCTGTGAAAATCCTATGTGTTGTGACCTCTAAGACATTGGTTGAGATTATGGAGAAATAAAGGATCTAGATTCTATAGAACTTCTAGTTCCTGAAGTCCACGAACGTGGCTGTTATTCGAGACCGGGGATGCGTGGCCGTTAGTAAATACATGTTCAAGGCAGGCATACATCTACCTATGTGCCCATTTTGTAGAGCGATACTGAGAACCTATATGTTGGCTCCGGCACAACTTTTACCAAATGGGTGGAGCCAGTTAGTAGGGGCATACTTCATCTGGATAGAGACCTCACTTGGCGAGGGCATGCATCCTTTATAGTACACCTGCCTTCCTCCATCAAAAGGGTGAAATGAACCCTGATTTTAGGTGAGGGTAGATGTAAAATCATTGAGGAGGATAAGGTCCTAGCTGCCACTATGTAGTCCCAATATTCTGAAGCTCGTGAGTTAGCTATTTCCATGCAATAATTATTTTACTGTAATCACTGTAATTAACATTATTTTCTTTACAATTTTAGGACACCGCTTTAAACTGTCCCAAGCTGAGTGGGACGTCATTGAGGACATATATTGAAGTCCTCAAAGATCATGGCACTTCGATCACCTCATCGATCGTAACAATTTTTTCTTGGATTTCGGACCGATGGCTTCCAAAGGTAAGTATCGAACTTCTTGACATCTATCATCTTTTGTTAATTTAACTAGAATGGTTTTATTGTCCTTTGCTAAAAATTTTGATAAGAAGAAATATCCCACCCTTAACATGGCTTCCATTTTGAGGTTCATCTCCACCATTAATTCTAAGACTCTGAAGCCGTCCTCTAGTGCTGCCAAGTATATTAGGGGAAAGATGGAGTGTCTCAGCAATGAACGTCCTGAGAGGAGTGATGAATAGGTATCCCAGGAAAAGAAGAATGAGAAGGGGAAAGGAAAAACGAGGATAGAGCTTCAGAAGAAAAGAAAGGCCTTCTACTTTACCAATTGTGATGCTGGGAAGTTCGTCACATCTGGTGCCTCAACGGTTCACCTCTTGCGAAGTTGATGCAATCATCTTTTTCTACTGCAAAGGCTCAAAGGGCCAAGGAGGCTAATGAAAAAGATGTAAAGGAGATGGAACAAACCTCCAAGACAGAGGAAAAGACATCAACAGTGAGGACCCTTGGGAAATCAGGGAGGTTTTTGACGGGGTAAGATGAGAAGATTGCTTTTGTAGTGTTGGATATGCTGGCACCTGAGATCCAGGCAGCTAATGCAAACTTCTACAAATTTTGGAGTGATAGATGGCAAAATTATATGTCCATCTGTGATGTAGTAGACCCCACAACAACCCTAGTAAGCCAAAGTGCTAGGGCTTTTGGGGTCACCTTTGAATGTTATGAGGTGTTGAATGACATTCAAATGCGCAACCATGAATCAGTTGAAAAATTAGCACACAAGTTAAAGAGGAGGCTAAGAAAGAGAATGATGAGGCTGATGCTGAGGCTCTTAAAGCACAGTATGCTGAAAAGGCAACTAAGTTAGATTTTGCCTAAGCTGAAATTGAGTCTTTGAAGAAGGAGGTTCACGAGTCCCAGTGCCGAGTGGCCTCTTTAATGAAGATGGTGGAGACTTCTGATGATCATCATAAACTTGTTATAGAAGCTTTGGAGAATGCCGACATCAAAGAATAGGCTCAAATTTTGAAATCTTAACTGCCCTACTATGTAAAGAAGGCGAAGTAGGCCAATGTTGATACTTCAAAGGCAAGTGATGAGGTAGTAAAGGAATACATTGCCAACTTTCACATGATGGAGGAGTATTGGCACTTCGGAGTATACAGATGGAGGTTTGTCTACATCGAGGTGGTAGATAGGATAGGAAAACTCTACCCAGAACTGGATACTGACGAACTCGTAGCAAATGTTTTGGAAAAAGTGTCTCAGACCCCAGCTGATTATGCAATGGAAGCGGATGGTGCAGAAGTTGACCAAGATAAAGTTCTTGAGGACGAAGCTTCAAACCAAGAAGCTTCTATTGTTGAGGTCCATACTACTGAGGTGTCGTATTCCCAGCTACATTTGGCATAGTATAAGGCTTTAAATTTTATATAATGGCTGAGGCCCTCCTAGGTACATTAATCTTTTTTAATGAAATATATTTTGTTATACTTGTTTTGCATCGCTTCGTTTAACACTATGAAACATTGCCACCTAGTATAACCTCGTGATAACCTAATTGAATCTCTAAATCTATCTAAGGTCTATCTAAATTTAGAAATAAACTCCTTTAAGAAATGGGTGTGCCCTCCGAAGCTATATGGCTTGCTTTTACTTTTTATGTTTGAAGAACTTCTCTACACGGTGGATGGTTCATTCACGTAGGGGCTTCTCCCATGACATTCAACTTCTTCATAGGAGGCATGTAATGTATGCATAGGAGAAATAATTAGGTAATCCCTTTTGGGATATGATCATCTTCTCCGAAGTGCCCATGATTTCTCATAGGGTGGATGGTTCATCTATGTAAGACGTTTAGTTTCGCTATGGAAGCCATATAATGCACGCTTCAGAGAATTAATGAGGTAATCTCTTTTGGGATCTGATCATTTCTCCGAGTTACCCACACTTTTCTACATGGTAGATGGTTCATTCATCTAAAGGCTTCTCCAAAGACGTTCAGCTTCGTCACGAGAGGCAAGTGCTTTGAGAGCCTTTTGAAGGAAATGCGCTTTTATTAAATTACTTGAAATATTTATATGGGCACAAAAAAAATTCAAGCTATTCAGTTAGTTCATTGGAAGTATATTCTGAGGTACTCTATTTTCCATAGATGATGTTGTATCTTCTCACCCATGTCTTATATTTTGTAAGTGCCAAGTCGCAGTTCTTCCTTAACATGATATGGGTCTTCCCAGTTGGGAACTAATGTACCTACTCCCGATTTGTTTGAGGAAAGAAAGACCATCCGAAGAACTAGGTTATTTATTCGGAAAGACTTCTTCTTAACCGTTGTATTGTAGTAACAGATCATCTTCCTTTGATATGTGGCTAGCTTCATTGAGATTCATTTCTCTTTTCATCGAGGAAATTGAGCTCACATTTTCTCGACTCATCATTGGATATTTCATTGAAGTGCAATTGACGAGGACAAAGTAATCCAACTTCTACTAGGCTCATACCCTTGGTGAAAAGGGTTTTCTCCAATGGCGGCTTGTGGTCCGATAACCCGTCGACCCACACTTACTTGGAGGCATCGAGCTTCCTTTTCAAAGTGTATTTTATGGTTTTCTTAACATCCCCCACCTAACCATTTGCCTGGGATGGTGAGGTTTAAAAAAGAACTTCTTGATCACCAATTCCTCATATAGGTCGCTGACCTTTTTATTGTCAAATTGTCGCCCATTATCCGATACAATTGAATGGGAAATCGGTATATAATATTCTTCCACAAGAATTTGGATGTGTTGATTTCTATAATTTTAGCTAAGGCCGGCTTCAACCTATTTAGTGAAGTAGTCAATGGCGACGATTACAAAACTTGGACTACCATTACCCTAGGATATGGGAATAGGGGACCTATAAGGTCAATTCCCCATTTGGTAAACAACCATAAGCTGGATTCTACTATGAGCTCCTTGGAAGGTTGCCTATGAATGGGAGAGAAGCGTTGGCACTTATCGCGCTTCCATCCCAATTGGATCGTATCTTTTTTCAACGTAGGCTAGTCGTATCCTTGTCGTAGTACTTTTTGTGCCAATGTGAATCCTCCGGTGTGATTGTCGTAAACACCCTCATGGATTTCATAGAGGACTTAAGTAGCCTCATCCCCTCAGATGCATCGAATGAGGGATACAAAGAAATCCCTCTTATAGAGCACATCATCTTGGAAAACAAAGTATGTTGCCCTTCTTCTAAGTTTGTGGACTTCTCTTTGTCATCGAGGATGACTTAGTCCTCGAGGAAGGCTATTATAGATTGCGTCTTTGTAGGCATGCCTTCCACTTATATCGCAATTGAGGGTCTAGATAGGTGTTCAATTGTCACAATGTTAGTAGTTCAGAATCCTTACTACTACCTAGCTTCAATAAGGCATCAGCATACACATTTTCCATGCGTGGGATTTGAGCTAGCTCTAACTTTTTGAAAGATGGAACCAAGTACATTACTAGTTTGAGGTATGCAGCCATACCCTTGTCACTTATAGTGAAGTTATCATTAACTTGGCTAACTACTAGCTAGGAATCGCTACAAATGAGCAGCCTCTTCACTTGCCTCTCCTTGGCCAATCTAAGACTAGCTAGTATTGCCTCATATTCTGCTACATTATTAGTGACCTTAAATTTGAACATTACTACATAGTTAAGTTTGTGACTTTCAGGACTAACTAGAGTTACTTCTGCTCCTGAGCCCTTCTCTCCAATGGAACAATCTAGAAGGCATCTTCACATTTTTCTGTCCATCGGAATTTCTTTCGCCATTTAGGATTTTAAAGAAGGGGGGACACTTGTTGGTTACCTTCGAGATGAAATGGCTCAAGAGTGCCATACGCTTAGTTAAGCTTTGTACCTCATTTGTTTTTTAGGGGACCTCATTTCAATCAGGGTCTTTATCATCTCCAGATTGGCCTCTATGCCCATTTATTTGACCATGTATTCTAGGAACTTTCCGGAGGCGACACCAAACGTGCACCTAAGGGGGTTTAACCTCATCTAATACCTCCATAAAATTTGGAAAGTTTCATCTAGATGCTTCACTTGGTCCTTTGTTTTCAAACTCTTCACGAACATGTCATCCACGTAGACCTCTATTGTTTTGCTAATGAGGTTGGAAACATCTTGTTAACAAGTCTTTGGTGTGTAGCCCTGGCATTTTTCAATCCAAAAGGTATCCCTCTATAATAAGAAACGCCCCTATCAGTAATGAAAGAGGTATTCTCTTCATCTACTTGGTGCATGGGAATTTGATTATAACTTAAATAGTCATCCATAAAACTCAATAATTCGTGCCCCGCCGTGGAGTCCACAAGTTGGTCTATCATTGAAAGAGGGAAACTGTCCTTAGTACAAGCTTGATTGAGATTGGAAAAGTCAATTCATACTCTCTATAAACCATTGTGTTTTTTCACGAATACCAAATTGGAGATCCATTTTGGGTAAGTGGCCTACCTGATCAAGTCATTGTTTATCAATTTCTATACTTTTTCCTTTAAGGTCTTATGCCTCTCCGAGTTGATGGCCATTCTTTTCTGCATATGCGGGACAATCTTAGAATCAATTTTTAAGTGGTGATAACTGACCTTCAGGTCAATGCCGATCATGTTTTAGTGTCTCTAAGCAAAGACATCAAGGTTTTTGTATAACAAGTCATTGATTTTTTCTTTAGCCTCAGGTGGTAGGTCTTTTCCCACTTACAATGCCTTAGTGGGGTCCCGAGGGTCCACCAAAAAACTCTTTAGCTCTTCCACTGAGGCTATTTAGGATTCATTTTCAATACCACAAGGGTCCAACTTATCAAATATGATACATTGTTAAGGGGAATCCGTCATCTCTATGTCTCATTGTTCAGAGGTCTGTCCTTCAAGAGTATCGACCATATCCACGTCCAATTGTACGTGCTGACATCCCTGAGCTTGGCCTTCTTTATTAAGTTCAGGTAGCACTTTCGTACACCCATCTAACCATCTCTAGTCGTAGATATCCCACGCTCAGTTAGGAACTTCATATATAATAGGTGAATTGACATGAAAGCCAATAATTTTTTTTGGACAGGTCTTCCTAACACCCCATGGTAGGTGGATCGATTATCTACCACCAAGAATTCCACGAAGTTATGGGCCTTTTGAGGTGGTTCACCCATCTCGACTACAAGATTTATTTTTCCTCTTCAAATAGTGTCGTCACCAGTAAAACTGTACAAGAGAGGTATTGATGAGAGCCAATTCATGATCTACAATCATTTTATCAAAAGTGGTTCCAAAGAGGATGTTGACGAACTATTGTCTACTAGCATCTGTTACGAGCCACAACTACTCTTACTAAAAAGGCGTCACAATAGGGGGTAATACACACCCATAACATCCTCGTGTGTGAAATTGATAGGCGAAAGTTTCCTTGCTCGGGAACTATTGTCAACTATGTAGCTAGTCATTGAGAAGTCTTTTGTCTCCCTAGTGTAGTTCATTGGGGAATTTCTTGTTTCGCTGCCAACGTAGGGTTCTCTAAAAATCGTGTCCATTTCATGAATAGGCACGCTATCCACATTCGTCGAGGAGTCCTACGCTATCTTTGCCCTTCTTTGGGCTTCTCTCTGTTACACTATCTCATCTGTTGTATGGATGTTTTCTAACGGGGTAGTCTCACCTCTTCACACTAAGTCGATGGACCTGTCTAGGTGGGGATAGATTCCTGGGAAAAGGGCGATCATTTCTTTGATAATTCTGAGGGTTGACATGTCCCGGGTGCTGGGCAATATCTCAGTATTCTGTTGTGTCATGACTGTAAGAATGATGGTAAGTACAATATTAAGGTGTGTCTGACCTATTCATTGGTTCCGATCCCTCTCCTTGGCATTTTTTTCCCTCTAGGGGGGCCCATTGTCCGGACCCAATCTATTGCACATTACTGCCAGGGTCTATATCCTTGTATGCCAGTGTGAGCACTGCATTCAATGTAGTTGTTGTAAGTGCTTGTCCTGAATTGGGGACGGCCTCATAACTGGTCTGGTTCTATTTGTGGTCCATTAGATGGGAGGTGAGTCCTCTTCCATGATGCTTATGAGTGAGTGGGAGACCCCTACTGCTCTGTTACGGTGAACGATTAACTCTTGATTGATAATTTCACGCTTCATATTCTAATAAAGCATTATAACATTAGAATCTGTATTTTGTTCATCCCTCTAAAAGAGGGTATTCATGTTAAGCCTTCTCCTTAAGGATGAGAAAGCCTCCCCAGTAACTTGCACACAGTATATCATTTCATCGGTAAAATCGGTAAAATGGACAGGCTAGAAAACTCTTCAATGTCTCCGCAAGCTTTTCTCTCATGTCCTGGAGACGCTGGATATGACATTCTCATTCTTTACTTATTGCTAATCGCTTCAATAAGACTTTAAATTTTGTCCAGCTTCTAATACTCCATAGGGGTATTCTACTGTACCAAATTTTGGCCACTCTGCTTAAAATCAAGTGATTGGCTCTGTATTTGACATCAGGAGAAGCACCCCTCAAGTTCATGTAAGTTTTGTAGCTATTTAAGTACTTAGGTAGGTCTCCTCTCCTATCATACTTTGGCATTTTCGATAGCACATATGGATTGGGATAGGAGCATTTCTCAGTCCTTGCGAAAATAGGATATTATCATCGTCATCATCAAGATTGCAGGACCTTTGTAGTTCATCCGAATCCGAATCCTCGTCCTCATTGGCCTGTATTTGGGAGGCGGATAAGACAATCTTTTTTTATCCCTTGCCACTTCTTCCATTTAGCATCTATTTCTAGGCAAGACATTCCGTGGAGCATAAGTTGTCTCTTATCTTACTATCTTGCTGTGAGAGGTGGTGGTTGAGGCCTATTTCTAGGTGCTGAAGGTGGTTGGGATGACCTATGTCTAGGTTTCGCTGGACTGAGTTGGTCAAACACACTAACAAACCTTTGAGCCATGTGCTCCGACTCGAATTTTGGGGAAAAGTTGTCCTCTATGTCTACTAGGGCTTCGATGAGTTGACCAGATGCATAGTTTAAGGAGATGTCCACTCTCACCTCCCTTTCGAGGGCCTAACTTCTCTTGCATGGCGAGATGATTTGGACTTCATCCTCCTAGGGTAATACCCATGTGGTGCATAAGGAGGGAATGGTTGACTACCTTAACCGTATTTTCCTGAGGAGTTCTTGCATGACCATGTTTTGGTGGGTGATATTCCTTATGTTAGCAACGATTGTTGCTATTTCTTGAGTGAGTTGGATAACTATCCTCATTCCACATCGCCTATGATGGTGGTGGGTCAGTGCCGATCCGCTGGGGCTGCTACTTGGGGAATCCCTTCTTCAGGGTTTTCGCTTACTCTCTAGGATGAACATCATAATCTGAACTAATTTTCACAAGTGACTAAATTTTCAAAATTTAACTTCTTTTTCTGAGGCTTCCACTTGATCTTTACTCAAGAACAAATCATTTTTCAAGGGGGATGCCTAACAACATTTCGGCGAGCTTTTTCACTGGGAATGTTCGTGGTTATAATGGCTTTTCCCACAAATGGCCAATCTATTGACGTCATTTTTTTTTACCATTGATATGGACAATAATTACAAGGCCCACTCGTGTCCACATAAACTAATTCCAGTACGATTGGACGAATTATTAGTGAACAACGTTTTAGGTTTAACCAGGTAGAAGCTTTACAACGCGAGATAAAAGTGCTCGGGCTCCACAACATATATGAATAGGATTGCATGATAAAGAACAATTAACAATATATAAATCAAAATCTAAAATTAAATGTCCAACTCTACCAATAAAAAGATTCAATTCAATAAGATATGACTTATAGCTTTAAATAGATATAGTTGCATTATATTTCAAATCAAATAAGGAATGTGTATTTATAGTGTTACATGTGAAATTGTATTCATTGGATAATGAGGCACGTGGCTTCATCTTTTGAACCAAAGCATCCTATCCTAGGCGTCAATTTGACCCCACTAGCCTGTGGTGCATTTAATGCTCATAAAAAGGGAACGGCCACCCTACAACCTATTCTGACAAGACTCTGACATATTACTCATTACATGGGTCTTCCCATATGATTTTATCAATAGAAGATCTTCAAAGGAGACGGGTCATGAACGAGCCTCGAATTGTATCTCCATACCACAACCGTTTGGACTAGAAGGTTTCGGTATTTGAACTTCACCACGTCGAAGAGAAGCCTCAGCCAGTTTGGTGTGGGATGCCATGAGCCTTGGTGGCGAGACGTAAAAAGATTAAAATTAGGTTCAAATATTTATGATTTTATTTTGTATATTATACAGTATTTTAGATATAGCATGCGCTCAGTTCTCTACCAAATTTTTCAAAACATTTTTCAACAAGTGTGGGCCCCAATTAGACAAAAAAAATGTTTCCTCTTACAACAACGGAGGCCGCATGCCTACTCACCTTTAGATGCATTTTGCAAATTTTAATTTTCCATTTATGCCCTTCAATTTATTGTAGGTGGGTTTACGTGATTCAATTGATATCACTGGTATTTGTTCCGTGTAATTTACATGAAAAGTCAAAAAATGAGTATCAATCTTGAGAGAAACTTTCTATTTTTATTCTTTAGCTATCAGTTCTTTTGTTGGTTAAAATTAATTTTATTGGAAAGTTAGATTAATCACATGCCCCTCTTAAACTTGTATGTGATTGTCTTTTCAACAAGGCATCCAATTTTTCACAAAAAAGTTTTCCCTTGCGAACTATCCCATACTAAAAGGATATGGATAATGGCCTTTTATTGCATCTTTGAAATGGGTTCTCAATTCTACCAAACAACAAATGAAACAGTATAAGACATAAAGATTTGATCTTCAAATTTTTGAAGCGCACGACACATGAACATGTAATGTACCCAACACAGTAATAGATTTAATCGGTATAAATTCTAAAAAAAGCCACGACATTGACTGATATTTGTGATATAAAGTATTTGCAGACTATTGAAGGTGCATAAACACAATACCTTCATTTTTTATTCCCACCAACGCTGAGGGACGTGGATTCTATCGATACTCAAGTGGTACTCAATTTCGTACATCGCAGCAGCTCGAAGAGGTGCTTGTGTTCCGTTCACAGTTTATTCTTTCCCACTAAGCCGTTGACCAATTCTGTGATACGTTGCCATCCTTTGGTCGAAAAGCATTTGCTTTGTTGGTGGCCTTCGATAGTGAAAATTTCACAGGTGACGATGAAGATTTTGTGCTCTGACGTGTTCCATTTTGCAGACTTACGCACCACGGGCAAGGGCTTTTGTGGGTTGGAAGACACTCGACCGACATGGTTACCATTAGTATATCGATGTAGGGTATATTTAAAAAAAATGAAACCAACTCAAAATACACAGAATAAAAAGAAAGGAAAATATTCAGGCAGATGAAGTTTCGTTTGTGGAAAATGGAGTCAAATAAATACATTGGCAGATAAAAAAATTTTAGGGTTCAAAATTAGAGATTGAACTGCTTACCATGTGTTCGGGGGTAATAGGGCCATTGTGATCCCTCGTTTCTATCATGAAGGTCTTGATTTCTTGTACAAGCTCATGGAGTTGAAGATACGAAAGATGAAGGTATTGGATCGACCACAAAAATGAGGTGGAGACAAGCAATGCCCGGATGAAAAAAAGAATCGTTTGTGGTTGTGGAATTGTTGACTGCTTGTCAGTAAAAAAACCCAATATGGAGGTTTGATTGGTCGTGAACTACGTAATTTGGGGTTGTGGAAAGCTCTGGTTGCATACGAAGGAGGAGTGGCGCAATATGAAGTTGGTGAGACTATAATGGTAGGGTTAAAATGGTGAAGGACAATGTTGTACATTTCTAATTGCATCTGGGGGCAAAATAGTCTGACATGGCTCAACAACATTATCCATTTTATATCCAATCTAAACAAATTCTGACTTCTTGTAACATGTGCTTAGGCTACTACTGTAGGGAAACAAGATATGATATAAAAATTAAAAAAAAACATTAAAATGAGTATCAAACAGTAGCATACATTCAAATATATAGTATATATAGTATTTTTATTTTAAATTGAGGTAAATGTGATTTTTCTCCAAATTATATCACGGTTTGTCTTCACCTTTTTTTTTTTTTTGAAAGTACGTGTATCATTCAATTAGCAAATATATTTTATTTTCATTTATACACTCACATGTATATGTATATGTATATGTATATGTATATGTATATGTATATGTATCCGCACACACATGTACCATACACACACGTATTGTTTATTGGGTTCATACTTTTACGCTATAAAGGCAACAAATGTACAGGGAAGAAAGTGATGTGAGATTTAGGGATTGTTTGATAGAGATTAAAATTAGATTTTTAGTAGATTTTTATAAAAATTGATGAAATGTGTGGTTGAAAAGTTGTGGGACTAATGAAATATGTAGTTAATATTGATTGATTGATTTTAACTTATATTAAAATTTGATTTTAATCAATATCAAACAGGGGCTTAATTATTTTGATAATGGTCCACACCCAACATCATTCAATTATTGTACTTGTACTAACATGAATAACGTCAATTACTATTTAACTTAGTCCTACAAACAAAAGAAAAAAACATTTTAATAGAAGGAGGAAAAAAGCTTTGATCAATCTCTACAACTAGGTCGTGATGGGCTCAATTGTTCTGTAGCAGCTCACTGCCCATTTGTGTCATTCAAGAATAGTAAAAGTCACTTGAGAATTTTGCCCCGTTTGACAACAGTTACACAAACGTTTTTTCCACATTCTCATTGTTAATCACACATTTACTCAATAAAATAATCTGTATGTAAATTCAAAACTTTTTTCTACTTTTTAACCACACATTCTTCAAAATTTCACTATTCAAAATTTCATTTTTGCCAAATAGTGACCATCAAATAGGCCTATATTTTCCCCCAAGTCGACATAGGATAATTTAATCATTCATGTTACATGAACATCAAGATTGACATAAAACTTGACATAATGTCATGTATATTCTATCATTGGACAGTTTAAAATACAGTCAGTTTTTCCATCTAATTATCCACTACCACATGCAATTATGTCAAGTTTTCGGTCAATATAGTTTTATCATAATTTAATTCTCAAGAAACATACCAGTAAATGCTAAAGTACTTGGACATGGAAATAAACACAAATTTTCACACAGATGCATATATAGAAAAAACAGTTTATTCGATATTTAATTTGGAACCACCAACACAGAAGAGTGGATTCTCAAACGTGTCGTGTGACAATTAGGTCACCTACCACACCATACCTACTAATGGACAGTGAAGGGGCAGGCAAACTAGATTTAAGCATTTGTCTATAGAAAGAACTAAACCAGGATAAGTAAGTTTACGAAAGCAAGGTGGTGTTCACTTGCCAGGGATAATTAAGGACATTGCTTGTTGTTGAACGAAGCCACACCGGGACAAAGTGGTACCGTGTTCACATTTTCAACCACTTTGTCTTCATGTTCCTTCTGTAAGCAGGCTTTTGCTCAGAAGGAGCAGAGTGACTAGGTATCACTGGTGGTGGTGTGGGCTCGGTAGGTTTTGCCTGATCTGTAATTAATTCCAAACCTTGCAAAGACATGATCTCCTCTTGAAGAAATGGACTTGATCCACCAGCTCCATCACCTAAAAAAAGATTCGACCGATTCAAAATACAACACCAATGTTAACGATGTCATTAGACCGCGAATGGCCTAAAAATTGGCAAACCAGTTAATGATAAGTCGGGGGCACCACAACTGCACCGGTTTACAATCTAACTAGTCCAACCTAGTTAAACCATGCAGTTTATTAATGAATTTATATAAAAAGGCAAATCAACGAAAAAAGACGTTTAGATAAGTGCAAACCACAGCTATGCTATAAAAAGACAACATACAACAATGCAGATCATATTTGATTATATTTAAACAACAGGACATGTATTGACCTTTTGACGGATCATGGGTATACAATTGCACCGGGTAGAAAACCAGTTGAATAAAAATCTAGAGAATCTCCTTTATTTGCCTTTTTTGGAGGAGTGGTATCCGAAAATAAAACCAAATATCAAACTTGGATTCTTGAGCTTCTATTTATATTGCTTATTTAAGTGGGATAATAGAAGATAAAGCAAAAGCTAATAACATTTTAAATGAGAATGTACTCACAAATATAAAATGGCAGTTTGGGATGTGTGACCACTTTTTTTAGTAAATCAGCTAAGCCCTGGATAGTCTCGGATGGATGAAACATTGCCTCTAATGTGTAATTATCGTGAAAACGTACTTTGATTACATCATGCTTGATGAAAATGAAATTTAATTAATATGGTCAATAAAGGTCAAATATCCAAAGATTTTGAATTAGCACATATAATGATTCCCATGGAAGGGCCAGATTAGCACCTTTATTATCTTAGACCTGGGAGCAGCCACTTTTGCTTTACGGATTTTTCGAGTCTTTAGATATTTATCTGCACGTGCCACGCGGTAATAAATGGACAGACCAACATTAGAATTTTCAAAGTCATATGCTAGTAAAAACCTACCTCAGGCACAGAACAAAAGCTTGCCTGCTAGTACATCCGCGGAGGTCTAAAAGGATGGAAATGTGCATTGAAATTGAGTAAATGTAGAGTTTAAAGGGGACAATAAAAGAGCCAGTTTGACATAGATACATTTACATATATATCATAAAGGTTTTGTAATTCTACTGTCCTCAAATTTCCTTTACATGTCTGAAACCGCCTCATCTAAAGGCTTAAAGTACTAGAGAGACGTCACGTGTAATCATTTAATTCTATCCTCAACATGATCCCTCGTGTGCACATTAGATTCATTTTTTTGTCAAATATCTTAGACGTGCAAACATTTTCATATAAGGACTTGAACCAAGTCTTGTGCATGCCTTTAATCCATATTAACCATCACATCTAAAAAGATTTTAGAAAGAGGTCGCGTGTATTCATTTAAATCTTGTCTTCAACTGTATCAATTTATCAAAACTTTGTAGTTCCTCATTCAAGTGATTTGCATGGACTTACAAGAAATTTGATCATAAAAGACAACCTTTAAATCAAGAGAACAAAAAGGTAAATACTATTAAAGGATTTTATGCTATCTCAATTAAAAGTCAACTAATTCAAGCACGGGAACTTTTTAATCCTTCTTCCAATCCCAAAGCAAGGGAAACACACTGAATCAAGATATTAAAATAGTAAATATAAATAATCAGGTTCTTCAATTACAAAATCGTAAAAGCCAGGTTGATATAAATTTGTTCATCAGCGTCACCGCAAAGTAGACAATAATGAATGGGGTAAACAAATTTGGCACCGCTAAAAGTTGCCCTAAGATTTTTGAAAACTATCAACGAATATAATGATACAAGTACTTAAAAATAAACAAATTTAAGCAAAAAAACAATTTAGCTCGAATAACTTTGCAGACATGGATAGCAAAAGTATCAGAAAATCGAAAACTATTGAAACATAAAAATCAGGTTTATTTAGTCTAATTGAAGATTTGATGTAAATCCGGTAACCTGCTGATTGTGTTTTTATATTTCTTGTTATATTATTCAGTTGTAGTGCAGCTATTATATACAGCAAGACAATGTAAGAAAAATATATACAAGCTACTTCTAGAATTAATTTTCCAAGTGGCCTAACTGAATTGAACAATATTCCTGAAAACTAGGAGCTGCATGATGGATTCTGTTGCATGGTTCAGGTTGGTTGCAGTATTCCAACACCCCCCCTTCAAGGTGGAGTATGTCTTAACCACTCCAAGCTTGTCTCTTAGGAAGAGGAATCTTGAGTGAGGAGAGGCTTCGTTAACAGATCTGATGTTTGATCCAAGGATGGTACATGGTGAACTTCAAGTTCTCCTTGTAGGACCTTATCCCTGAAAAAGTGCACATCAAGCTCAATGTGCTTGGTGCGTGCATGGTAAACCGGATTAGATACCAAGGCACTTGCACCAAGATTTTCATACCAAATTCTTGGAATACAATGTTGTGATATTCCCAACTCATTCATCAAAGATTGAATCTAGGCAATTTCTGATGTACTGTGAGCTAAGGCCCTGTATTCAGCTTATGTGCTTCATCTGGCCATAATGTGCTGCTTCTTGGAACACCAGGAAACCAAGTTCTCTCCAAGATAAACATAATATCATGCAGTTGACCTCCTATCATCAGGACAGGATGCCCAATCATAGTCTGCAAAGGCTGTTATGTTGAGATTATCACTTTTAGTTATGGAAACCCCATGGTTCAGGGTACCTTTCAAATACTTGAATACCCTCTTAAGCATTTTCTAGTGAACATCAGTTGGTGCTTGAAGGAACTGACTTAATCTATTAACAGAATAGGTAATGTCTGGCTTTGTATGGGTAAGGTATTGGAGACTAACAATTGCACTTCTATACAAGGTGGTGTCTTTCATAGCTTGCTCCTCAGATTTAGAGATCAGTTTGCCAACTGCCATTGGTGTTAAACTTGGCTTTAAGTGTTCATAGCCAAACCTCTTGAGTAGGTCCAAAACATATGTGGTTTGATTTAGGTACAAGCCAGTTTTGTCTCTATGAACTTTTATTCCCAAAAAACTGACTAAGGTTTCCCATACCTTTGAGGGCAAAGCAGGTATTCAAATCATCAATGAACTTCTGCAACCTTTGGTTATTATTACCAGTTACTACTATGTCATCTACATAGACTAGTGCAAATAATATCTCTCTTCCATTCTCCAAGAAGAATAAGGAGTTGTCTGCCTTCGATTGCTTAAAATTCCATTCCAGCAGGGTGTTCATTAGCTTCTCATGTTAGGCTCTTGGTGTCTGTTTTAGCTCATACAAAGCTTTATCCAATTTGCACACAAAATCAGGATTTTCTACATCAATGAATCCTATGGGTGATTCATGTAAACCACTATATTCAGCTTGCCATGTAAGAAGGTATTGTTCGCATCTATTTACCTGATGTCCCAATCCTATGCCACAGCTAGTGTTAGTATAATTTTTAGTGTTGATGCCTTAACCACAGGACTAAAGGTCTCTCCAAAGTCTACTCCATATGTTTGAAGAAAAGCTTTAGCAACCAATCTTGCCTTGTGCCTTTGCACTCTGCCATCAGAATCAAACTTGAGCCTAAACACCCATTTATTCCCAATTATTTTCATTCATGCTTCAGGTAGCATCAAAGTCTATGTTTTATTCTTTATCAATGCATTATACTCATCTTGCATAGCTTTTTTCTAGCTGTCACTCTGCAGTGCTCCAGCCACAGTCACGGGCTCAGTTTCTTCAAATCCTTCGAGCACTTGATTCATGTACACTTCTGGTTTAAAGATTCCAGCTTTGCTTCTAGTGATCATTTGGTGTCCTATGTTTTGAGTTTCATCTTTAACTTGGATATTTACCTCAGCTTCTGCATCATGTTCTTCTGTTTGATTTGTTACCTCATCACAACCAGGCTATTCTTCCCAATTCATCTCAACATCATTATTTTCCACATTTATTATACTTTCACATTCTACTTCTTCATCAGAGGTACCTGCAACAAGTGATGTATCAGGATGTGGTGTATCAGTGATGCCTTGAGGGATTTTATGACTGAACTGGTTGAAAGGAAGAAGACTAAAGTGAGGCTCTGAGGTCTGTGGTTTGACTCATTTGTTTAGGAAACCTGTTTTGAATGGGAACTCTATTTCATTAAACACCACATGTCTGGACATATAAATTCTAACATTAGAGTTTAAACACTTATAACCTTTGGTTGAATTCCCATAGCCAAGAAAAACGCATTTTTGGGAGCGAAAGTTAAACTTATGTCTTTGATAAGGTATCAAACAGGGATAGCAAGCACAGCCAAATGTTCTCAATGTTTTGTAATCAAATTCTCTTCCACAAAAGACTTGAGATGGTGACTTATGTTGGAACACAGGTGTAGAGAGCCTGTTTATCAAATATGTTGCTGCCCAAAGGATTCCCACCAATAAAATAGGGGCATTTCAGCTTGAACAAGAAGAGTTAAACCTGTTTCAGTAACATGTCTATGTTTTCTTTCAACTCTCCCATTTTGCACAGAGGTATAAGGGCATGAGTGTCCGAGTTCAGCGCTAAATCTAAAGCAACTTTGTCAAAGTTCCTAAACTCCTCCTCCCCTCCCCCCAGTCTGACTGAAGTACCTTAATCTTTATTTCTAACTTGTTTTCTACCAGCTTCTTGAACTGAATGAAGGTGTTTAAGGCCTTTGATTTGTGCTTCATAGGATATATCCAAGAAAATCTGCTGTGGTCATCAACAAAAATTATATAGTATTTAAACCCTGAAGTAGAATTAAGTGATGTTGGTCCATAGACATCAGTATGCATGAGGCCTAGAGGTTTTGAAGCATGTGAAGATGATATATTAAATGGTAATGCATGAGATTTGCCAAGCTTACACGATTCACAGAAGTTTGGAATTCCATTGACACTAGTAACTTTATTAAAGGACTTTAGAACTTGATTTAACACAATGTTGGAAGGATGGCCTAGTTTCCTATGCTACACATCAAGTTCTGACTGAGATATTATAGTACTGCTAACTGACTCATTGCAATTGGGAATCACAATGAAGGAGTTGGGATTATTTTGGTGGTTTAACTTTATAGCACTTGGTTCTGATTTAGCACTTGGTTCTGATTTAATACAACCCATCTCTAAGCATTCCTTGCAATAGTATCCTCCTCGTTTGCAAGTCCTTCACAACACAACAGTTAGGAATGAATTCTATGAAAACATTATTATTATTTGTGAGCTATGTACACTAATTAGATTCTTTTTAATTGAGGGTACATGTAGCAGCTTGTTCAGTATGAGATGTTAATCTTTTGTTGGAATGTTCCTATTTCCAATATGTGCAATTTACAGTGATGTTCCATCACCAACTATCAATTTCTCCTTACCTTCATACCTTTTGATATGCAACTTACCTTTATCAGAAGTCACATGGTTGCTGGCATCTGAATCAGCAAACCAAGCTGGGTCCTCAAGCATTCTTGGTGAAGCCACATATGGTGCTAAGCCATTGTTCTGATTGCTTTGACTGCCTAGTTTACTACCTATATATCTGTCATTATACATATTGTAACACCAACTGGCAGAGTGGTTATTCAAGCCACAGATTTGACAGGGGCCTTTGCTTTTAATTTGCCTTCCAACTCTGCCTCTGCCTCTGCCTCTTGTTCTTCCTCTGAAGTTCTGTAACCTGCTATTGTTGACGCCTCTAAAACTTTTGCCATTCCCTTGCACACTTGGCTGCCCAACATTCATTGATGCAAAATTGTTTTTCACTTAGTTTAGATACTCAAGCCTGCTCTCGAATGTCATTAGCACAGACAACAACTTATGCCAAGATATATCATCTCTGCTATTCACATGTACAACTATAGGTGTATACTCTTCATCTAATCCTGACAAAATTTGAGTCACAAGGTCACTATGGCTAATGGCCTTTCCAGCTATCTCCAAGTTGCAGCTAATTGTTTCACAGTTGTGAGGTACTGATCCATAGACATGGAACCCTTTCTTGTTCTTTGCAGTTCTCCAGTAAGGAACACTACTCTGGATTTGTTCAACACGCCATAACTTTCTTCTATTGCGGTCTACAGCTTGCTCGAGTTGTTGCATCCCATGACTCTCATAGCTATTTCTGGTGTCATGGATGAATATAACCATCCCATTAGCAGCTGGTCAGCTGAGATCCACCTATTATATTCTGGATTTTGAGTCATCTCTATAGCTTCTCATTGGCCAACAGTGGTTTGTGTTACCAGGAACTTTGGTAAACACTCACTTGTCCCTAGCAAGAATCCATCTAAGTTATGCCATTTGGTTATAAGCATCACCATATTCTTCCACAGGAAGAAATTTTTTCGGTCGAGCTTCACAAATGGAGTTTGATTTAGATTCATCCCAACTGACGAAATCCGATTTACAGCAGCTTGAGTTACTAGTAGTGAGCTTGACTCAGTTGGACTGGATTGGTTTCCTGTGCCGGTGTTAGGCATTTCGAGGCTCTGATACCAAATTGAAGATTTGATGTAAATCCGGTAACCTGCTGATTGTGTTTTTATATTTCTTGTTATATCATTCAGCTATAGTGCAGCTATTATATACAGTAAGGTAATGTAAGCAAAATATATACAAGATGCTTCTAAAATTAATTTGCCAAGTGGCCTAACTGAATTGAACAGCATTCCTGAAAACCAGGAGCTGCATGATGGATTCCGTTGCATGGTTCAGGTTGGTTGCAGTATTCCAACAAGTCTTGATCATCGGCTTCAAAAGGAAATTAGACAATCCAGATTGCGCAAACAAATAGGGGACCGTAAATTTGCACCGAGAACTTAAAAAGCAAGTCAAAGAATCCAATCAAAAGCTGCTCAAATACTTGAAAATCAACAAATTTAAGCAAAAAACTATAGTTCGAGAAATTTTACTCTAAATAATCTACTTAGCTGATTCCGAGTCCATGAGATGAACACCGGTGAATCTTTGGCGCTTCGAAGCCAGTGAAGAATCAAGCGTCGTTTGGCACATTATTCCAACTTGTAACGAGAGGATTAATAAATTTTTCTTGACAAGTTGGGTTAAAAATGTAGAAAAAGTTTTAAAATTTAAGTTTAATATTATTTTATTGAAAAATATATATTTGAAAAATGATTTATAATTTAAGAAAAAATAATTGAGCTAGAAGCCAAATGACATCATGCAATAAAGCAATCAAAGATTTCAATTTCAGAATGTCTATTTGAATTTCGTGCACTATATCTATTCATTTTCTCATAAGTCCGGCCATAACAGAAGATTTCCTAGCAAGTTACTTTTGTAAATTTCGTAGACTTATATAATTTTATGAAATTAATGAAAGTCTTTCGTAATTTTTATAAATTTTTATTTTAAATTTTGTAGAATTTATATGACATTTGAAAATTTTCGATTAAAATATATTCACTTGAATTCTCACGTGAAGATTGATCCCATTCCCTTCTTCCTCTATGTAATAATTTTCTTAATTCTTAAAGAAAACTAAAGAAATAAGGAAATATTTAAGTTTCAGCATTATTAATATGTTAGACCTTTAAAAAAAACTAACTAATCAATATAAAAATAATTACAAATTAGTCTTCTTTTTAATATAAAATTTTATTACAAAATTTCTCTTTTACATAAAAAAAAATGGATGATAAAAATAAAAGTAAAAAGAATTTTTAATTACACACAATATTTTTTCGTAGAGAATAAAGAGAAACGATAAAAATAAGAGGACAAATATAACGGGTAGAAGAAAAAATAATAAATATTTAATCATAACTCTAAGGTTCGTTGAAGGAAAGAAGAAAAATAATATTTAAAGATAGAAATTATATATTAAATAAATATTTTGTCAAAGTCTCCCAATATTTTGGAATAAAAGTGATACAATTTTTTAAGTTTTATTTTTCTATTTTTTTGCTTAAAAAGTACCTATGGACTTTTATAAAAGTTACTAAAGGTCATTGACATTATGAATACCATGTGACTTTTAAAAACTTTGAACACCCTAAATATTTTAAATCTTTAAAACTTTCTAAAAGTCTCAATTGAATAAAACAACTAAATAATTAATCACCACAATATTTTAGGAAAATTGTAGTAGCAGTCCTTAACTTTTTCAATTTTTGCATATTTTACCCTAACCTTCAATTTGTGCCAGCGAAGGTCCTTAACATTTCATAAATATACAGTTGGACCGTCAGTTGATCAAGAAAGTCAAACTTTGATTAATTTTGACATAATTAAAAGGGGCAAAATGGAAGTTTAAAATTATCAAATTAAATAAATAAATAACCAAAGGAAAAAAATGGTTTTTTCTTCACCCCAAGCCATTCTCATCCAATCCCCCACGTCTGAAAATCAGCCACTAACACCGGCGAGCACCACCATCTGTTATATTCTTCCCCAACACCCATTCACGCCCACCGCATAACCTCACCCAAAACCAAACTGTTGTCACCACCACCACCTCTGCTACCATCTTCTCCACTGCCAAATGAAACCAAAATAAAAAAATTAAAATCAATGAATCTGCAAAAAGCAATTTCTCCGTCGTCCGCACCATTCCCCAAACCGTCAGATCTACACATCTCTTGAAAGCCTCCATTCCCCTCTACACATCTCACACAACTACCAGAAATCAAATTGGAAGAATCGCCATGCGGAGTTGCCCCAGATTCGCTCCTGTCGCCGCAATCTACCACATCAAGCTTTATATTGAGGAATGGAAGGAGTAGGGGCTAGGTTCGAGATGTCCTCATCTAGGTACGACCTCACCGTGCCACCGTCTTCACGGGGCCAGTCCGTAAGTGAAAGAAAAGGTGGGTCAACTTGCCACCCTCCAATTCCAACCAAACGACATCATCAATGGCAAAAATGGCTCCTCCCACCTCTTGCTCTACAAGTGGACCCCGATTACTCACGACCAAAAGAAAGACAATAATGATAATAACAATAGCGATAATAGTAACGACAATGATTAATTTAATTTATGAGTTTGATAGTGATGAATTTGATTTTTGGTTTCATATTGACGGTGGTGGGCGTGGGTGGTGGTGAGTGGGAGTTGTAGTGACGGTGGCGGCAATTTTCGGTAGGTCTTGTCGGAGAAGAAGAAACTTCATCGATTTTGATTTGGGGGAGTGGGGTGGGGTTATATAATTATATTTATTTTTAAATTTAATTTTTTTTAACTTGTTTAATATGAGGAAAATGTAAAGTACAATTTTGTCCCTTCAATTAGGTCAAAATTAATCAATTTTTAACTTTCTTGGTCAAATAACGGTTAAAGAATGTTTTCCATCCATTTGGACTCCAACTACATATTTATGAAATGTTAGGACCTTCGCTAGTACAAAATGAAGATTAAAGTAAAGTCTGCAAACATTGAAAATGTTAGAGACTGTTGCTGCAATGTTCCATAATATTTATGGTTATTATTGTTCACTTAAAAATAAAATATTATTGATTGTTCACTTCATTTTACGTAATGTTATCCATTTATTATTTATCTAAATTTCGTTCATCCAAATGGCAAAAATTTCTACGTGACAGATGATAATTATATTAGGCAATTAACGGAGTTAAAATTTGAAAATTAATTAAAAGAGTAATCACTAATATTTACAGCTTGCTCACTTAAATTTACCTTTGGTTACTATTTATTCACTCATAAATAAAAGTTTATCGGTTGATCACTTACACTTACACAATCTTATCCATCATTCATCAATCTCTATTTTATTTATATACCATTCAATTTGTTTCTATGATTTTCATAATTTTCGAATTGATTTTTGCAAATTGTGTTGCTCACTCTATTTTCCTTATATTTTTCATTTAGAAAATTTATTTTTTATTTTTATTGTCCAATCTATTTATACGATTTCCCTGAATTTTATTCTACGAATTTCGCAAATATCTTTTGCTCACTCTATTTTTTTAAAGTTTTTCTTCTACAAGTTTCATCAACTAATAATTATTTTTAAAAAAATTGTTTTCATTTTTTTTACTTTCCAATCTATTTATTTGATTTCTGCTTTAAAATTTTTTTAATATACATATTTTTCTCAAATTATTTTTTATTTATTTTTGTTAATTATTTATTGTAGTAATTTGTTTGATTTTCTTTTTGAAAATTCTTTCACATTAATATTTTCTTCTACATTGTTTTTGAATTTTTTCCTACTTTTCACGATAAAATAAATTTTTGTATACTACTTGACAAGATGGAGAATCAGGAAGCGGATGCAAAGTCATCTCAAGTATAAGGTTACTTATGTAATCGTGTATTATCTTGTATTGTGACAATGTCCAAAATTATGAAAATAATATAAATAGATCGAACAATGAAATCGAAAAAAAATTTGAAGAAAAAAAATAGAGAGAGCAATGTAATTTGCAAAAATCAATCCAACAATCATGAAAATCATATAAACAAACTGAATAGTATAAAAAAATTGAGATGGATGGTTGATGGGGTAAGATTATTTAAATATAAGTGAGCAATCGACAACCTTTTATTTTTGAGTAATCAAACAGTAACCAAAGATAAATATTATTTAATTTCGAGTGAGCAAACAGTAATTAAATGTAAATGTTAGTGATTACTCATTTAATTAACTTTAAAATTTAATATTGTTAATTGCCATATATAATTTCCATCCGCCTCGTGAAAAGGGATTTAGATTAACGATTGATGTGTAACGTTATGCAAAAATGAGTGGACAGTCAGTAACCTTTTATTTTTGAGTAACGGGGAAGTAGTTAATGATAAATATTGATGATTAATTATTTAATTAATTCTCATTGGCATCTTGTATAGTTCAAATAGTAAATTCCACCAGGGTCACCGACCTTTAGGAAGTATGGCACTCATGTCCCTCAATAAACAAAGAACAACATGAAATGACCATATGATAATTACGTGATTTCAATTATAAGAGTAAAATTATCCAAAACGATTTTGTTCATTTCAAACAAAGCCTGAGTCCCTTGTATGGACCCCACTGAAATCTTTACCAACCGAGTACATATACAAAGAAATAATCTAAGAAAAATATCCAATACCATAATTAAATCAAAAATTTGAAAATAAAATTATGATAACTCAGGTTACCATTCAAATTGATAGCGCTTCTCAAAATTGAATTTCACTTCCCTTCCTCTCAGAACTTTTATTAATTTTGGATTATTTACAAGTATTACTACAAATTTGATAATCCAAGGCAAAAGGTTTCTCATTTCATATCAAGAATCAAGGTAGGTTGAGCTAATTATTTACCCTTATTGTTCATGATATATATAAATTAAATTCTACGTGAAATATTAAACTATTTTCTATCATTTATATATATATGCATATATATTTTTTATCAGAAGGGTGCACCAAGTGATATAAGTCCTACTGAGATTAAAGTTCACACATTTATGTTGACAATTTTCAATTTAAAGGATGGTCGAGGTAGTGAGATTCACATTGATTGTAGAGAATCCAAAAGGGAAAATGTGTTTTATTTGTGTAGCTAGTCACATATGAAAAAGTTCTAATACTAGTTATGTTTAATTTCTAAAAGATGTTAGTTTATGTTTAATTCTTTTTAAAGACTGAATTCTTTTACTTAATGTGAACATTGAAATTTTAATTGATTTAAGTATGCATCTAAATAAAGTTGGTAATGAAGTTAAGACTAAACCTTAGATTTATAAAGAATAAATTTCAACTGTCTGCTCTAAATTTGTAGCACCATTTCAGGCAAAATTCTTTGAATTTTTGAACAAGACCAGTGGTGTTTGAAAGTCCTATGAATTTTCTGTCTGTTGGTTTTGGAATCAAGTCAATTGAAAGTCAATATGATAAATTGTGCATTTTTCGTGTGATGTATTCAATGTACAACAACAAATTTAATTAACTCAAATTATTTGTTTCCATTAGTTATTGGAACGAGTATTAGAATGTAAGGGTAATGTATGAAATAAAAAAGAAAATAAGGAAAATTCTAGTTTAACTTGAATTTCAAAGACCTACCTTTTTTGTAACAAATTCAAATCCAAAAATCTAGATCGTTACAAATTGGAAGGCGTTTTGCCATATTTCGCAATTCGAAGTAGCAGATTACTACTACGCGTTCATTTTTAGGCATCCCAATGGAAAAATATTCCTGCTGAGGTCAGCAATCTGTAATGGAAACCTTGAATGGAAACCGAACTTGATCCAAGAAAGATTTTCGTATGGATGTTGATTTTTTGTGGTTTGTGCCACGTGACAGTTAACCTCTACCAGTTGTAGGGTAGCAGATGTTGGAAAAATCGAAGAGAATAAAAAGGAGATGAATACAAGAAATTGAGAATAAGGCTCGAACACGTGATAAGTTGTCCTAAAAATGATATTTGTCTCCTCTAGTATGTTTTTAGAAATTTCGACAAATAGTTTAGATGATTGACAAGCCTTCAAAAAAGAAGCACAAAAGGAAAAATAATTATTTCTAGTCGAACTTGTTAAAAACTTGAAAAATGTTTGAATATGTATTTGAATGTGAAAAAATCAGTTGTAGAAATGAATGATGAAATATTATTTTATTTTTTTATGTTGGGAATTGGAAATCTATCACATATTTACAGATTTTTAACATTATACCACGAAAAGGCTCCAAACATTCGTGAAAGTTTGAGAACTTTCCACCAAAATGCACCAGAAATTCAAATGAAAAATCAGTCCAAAGGCTAAAACTTTTTAACCTGCGTACATATGGTTATAGCCTTGCGTACGCATAGTAGAAGCAAAATTGCTTCAATTTTTTGCAGACAACTTCTTGTGTACACAAGGTCATTTCGCCTGTGTTTACACATGGTTAAGCAGAAATCACCCAACTTTGTATTCCAATTTCATCCAACGTTGTCTTCCAATTTCCATAGCCGGACCTGAGGAGAGGCCAACGTCTCATGCCCAGCTCTTTAAAGGGCCAAAAAAAGAAAACAATTTGTTTCCACTCACAACTATTTATACTTGTTCACTCTTGCTCGATTACTTCAAACAATTAGACTTTTTCAACAATGATATTGTGAGTCAATCCGTGTTAAGATTATGAATACTCATTCCATTGTGTAACACCTTCTCAATCTATATTTATGTATTGTTACTTATATCTTTGTTGATATGACCGTTTATTAACTTTAGATTTTTTAATTGCTTTGACTGATAAATCATATATATTTAATTGATTACTGTATAGTTTTGTCTCTAAATTCAATTACATTTTTTTTTTCAAAATCATGTTGATCGGATTATTGATTTGTACGTGAGATTGAATTGTTTTTCTTGATCTAAGATTTATTATTAATTAATGTGATTTTTTGTCTTATGGTTAAATATGATGTAATTTAATTTTTTCCATTTAATTATATGTTACATTATGAAAATATTTATGACATTAGATAATATATCGTTATTGTTGTTACAATAACAAATTATTTTTCTTTAAAGGCTGTGAACCCTATACAAAGTGAGAAAATGTGTAAAATTTAACATTTTTTTGCAAATAAGAAGTTTATTTCCCATTTTAAGTGAAATTGAATTCATTACAAGTAAGAAGTGTATTTACCATACACATATAATGAAAGGAAACCCTCTCTCACTATAACTAAGTTAGAAATATTGATAATCATTGATTATTTTTAATTTTTTCCATTTCCTGTTTATTGATCGTTTGGTAATTTCTTTGTTTGAGTGTTGCTATATGGCCAGGCACAGGCATCACATGCCATGCAACTTTATTCATTTTTTTTTTTTACAAATTTGATTTCACAGATATCTTATAACCATAATGTTGAATAAAAACAAAAATCTTGTTTTGATTATTTATTTAGGGAATGAAATATTTAAAAAAGCGACAAAATGTCAAACAAGTGAGTCAAATACCATTGTCAATTTCATCATTATTTCAATCATATTTCAACCCAAAATTTGAACAACGAATAATTATAATAATTATACTACAACAAATACATTGCAATTGAGGAAACAATTGTAATGTTTACGTGTGATGCTACACACAATGCCAATCTCAGACTTGTGCAAATAGTTATTTGATAGTTGTATGTCCATATACTTTATTCGACCATAACCACCACACTCCCTTTCATAGAACAGATAAGAATTTCTTCACTGTATTCGGGGAGCAATTTCATTACATTTGATACCAATTGAAATTCGTGTCTACTCGCTAATTGTATGTGGTTGCTTCGTGTCTCTGATTTCTCGTCAGCACGTGATCATTAAGATATGGTTGATACGTGATTCCCTAATAAGTCTGGTGTCTTGGATCCTTACAGAGGGCTGAAGTCTTGATGTTGGCGACAAGAGTTTAACGATGCATTAGGACGATTTGATCATGCTCTAAGGAATGATAATGAATGGCTCAATTACATTCATTCTTCATGTTGTAACGTAATAGATCATGCATTTGGGGTCATGAAATATATGTTTAACTTTCTGGAAATTATGCCTCGATATTAAAGATTAAAGCCATTTCATCTTTTTACCGACTATCATATACTCTCAACATCTAAACGTTGATGGCAAAAGGTTCACAACTTTGTCGGATGCATATTTCAAGATGCTTATCGACATTGGATCTCCTTTTGAAGAACCTTAGAAGGATCAGGTTTATCATGGGAAGTTAGACGTAGTTGGGATATAGTACAATAAAATATCAAAGCAAAAATATGTCGTTGTACTTCTAATTAGTCGAGATGACTATTTCACAATGAGAGCTTGTGTTTACAAGTTTGCCTCGCATGTCAACAAGATCCAATAAAATTGCATTCAGCATTTTTTTGGAAATTTTGTAGTGGAGGTTTCATAATTTTTCAAAAAAGTGCAGCACGATCTCAGACCTTTATATCACAGTAGATACTTTCAACCTCTCACAAATGCATCGTAGAAGGACCTTTAGATGGTTTCCATTCAAAAATTTGTTAGTTGACCAAAAGTCAAGCATTTATCTATAATCTGACAAATTTTAGAAAGGACAAAATTGTTGTAAATGGTAAGTTATTGGTGAATAATAATTGTACTCTTGCAGTCCCAGATATTATTACCATATGCATCCCTATTCCTTCCCTATAAATATATGGTTTTGGTTCTCATTATAATATATACAAATTTATTGACTTTTATTCTCTCTTCTCTTTTCTCTCTCTTTTTACAACACGTTATCAGCACGAAAGCTTAATTCTTTCAAAGTTTAGTGAAGATTCACGATAGATTGTCAAAATACTTGTTTGATTGATAGTGCAACTACACATACTATTTTTCAAGATAAAAATATTTTTTGAACTTAACATTAGTAGAAAATAATGTTAATACGATATCAAGTGCATCAAATATCGTTGAATGCTCTAGAAGAGTTTGTATTATTTTACCAAATAATACAAAATTATATATTGACAATACACTTTATTCAAGCAAATACAGAAGAAATTTGCTTAGTTTTAAAGATATTCGTTGCAATGGATATCACATTGAGACGATGCAAGAAATTAATGTTGAATATCTTTGCATAACTTCTTTTGTATTTGGCCAGAGCAGATAAAAGAAAAATTTTACGCACTCCCATCTGGCATGCATTATACATTTATAAAAATGGTC
>CAIGRP010060443.1:0-14577 GCA_903798385.1 Fraxinus cuspidata | reverse complement strand
GTGTTGACTCTCAGCTACCATACCACTGGACTCGTGTAAACCTGTGGCACCCTCTTCATCATTGTCTTTACTCATAGTAGAATAATTTTCTCCATGGACAGAAGGTGCCGTGCTGCACGCCCAGCTACCCGCAACTTCTGAAGCCAAAAGTTCGGCAGTTCTGACAGTACATCCAGCTTCTGTGTCTTCCATTGGGTTCTGATCCTCGAGGGGGCTATTTGGTTGGGAGTTATGTGAGTTCTGCTTCCCGGCATTTTCCTGAGCCTCTTCAGCATGGGTTTCATCATCAAGCTGCATTGTATCCCCAGCTAACGTGCTGCATTTATTTAGGTCTATATTCCTGCCAACGTCAAGTCCAGGGCTTTCGGTCTCTAAAACTCGCTCAGTTTCAACATGCTCTCCTTCCAAAATCGGTACTGCCCCAACACCTTCCGTCTCAGGGATTTGCTCAGTTTCAACTGCATTTCCCTCAGAAATGGGTGCTGTGCCAACACCATCAATATCAGAACCAAAGCCACCCTTCACATTACGTTCGACCCCGGTGAATTCTACCTCTTGCGTGTCTTCACCATCTTCTTGGCTTTTGACATTGCAGTCATGCTTCTCGGTGACACTTGCTTCATCACTTGACGACTCAACTTGAACTTTGCCATCTCTATGGCCTGATGTACTGGATCCTGCCTTGCCAGCATTATTACTTTGGTATTCGACTTCTTTGTTTCTGATGACTGATCCTTTAATGTTAACAATATTTGGATTGAGGTCAATATCAACTGAAGTAGTCTCATAATTCTCTTCATCTTCTAGTGTCCTTTGCATTGACTTAAGCTGTTCCTGCTGCTTTGCAAACAACGCGGATATCTCCTCTGTCGTAGAATAGAAAGCCCTAAGCTGCGTTTCACTGCACCAAAGTCAGGTAGATAACCATTACTAAAACTTGAGCACTCAAATTTGGGAAACATCAACGATGCATCACAGACAAATCAAGCTCCTCGCTGGTAAATTGTAGTATTCACAACCAGCCAATTCATACTCATACAAGTCCAACTTGGGTAGTCCTACTATTAAAAAACTTGGTGAGAGGACAGCCAGCAAGAACCATCTTCCTTTTAATTTTTCATTTTTTTTAATCTGGCTCAACATGCCAGATAATCATAGAATTATTTAGTAGTCCAAAAAATTTCAGAAAACTTGTTGAACTGACAAATTACATATTGTGGACCTCAAAGGAGGGTGGGGGTTGTTTAAATGTCAACCAAACAATTATGACACTCCCTTCACTAGTTAATAAAAATTTTAACATACCAAAACCAAATGCCACACCCCAAAAATTTGAAACTCTTTTGAGAATGAAAATGAAGAGGACAAATGATAAACAAGCAATACAGTAGCAGAGCAGTCAGCACCATCCGGAAAGGTGGGAAATTTTTGTTTCTTACTTTCCTATAATTATTTATCGTCTTAACATGCTAAATCACAAATAATTATATGCAGAGCAGTAAACATGCTTTCTGGAAACTGGGAAGGTAAGGAGTTTTTGTTTATTACTCTCCTATTATTATTTCAAATCTTAACAGTTAAATCAACATATTATAGTAGTCACTTGTTGCTTGTGGGATCTTACCGCAGCATGATTCTTTCCCTAGCCCCTTTTAGTCTACGCCTCTCAAAATCAAGATCCCGCATTGCAGAATTGATCTCCAGTTCAAGAGCAGACACCTTTGCCCATGCTTCTTCACGAGCCGCCTGCTACAACAGCAAGGAAAACTCAGTTTGAAAAACACAAACCCTTTGTCAATATGCAAAGTACCATTTTTGTACTATACGGTTCTGCAGATAAACTTCAATATAAATTCTAAAATCCAGCACACGCTACCACCAAATTGCTCCATATAATTATATGCAAAAGTGCCAGCCATCCGTTGCATATGTGCCAATTTTACATCAACACAAAGGTGACTTCCCCTCCCATACTCAGCCCCCATGCTCTTCCCTCTTTGTTATGTAGGTATACATTATTTTTTAATTTACTTTATTTTACAAGTAGCATTTTATATGCATTTTCATTTAATTGGAAAGTAGATCAATGGCTGTAAGAGTTGTGGTTCTGGTAGAGATTCACTTATAAAACTGCAAATCCTACCTTCTCGTGCTCAAGTTCTTTCCTCAGTCTTTTCCTTTCATGCTCAAGTTCTTCCACCTTCTGTAGTAAAGTGATATCATCAGGGCACAAGGGGAATAAATAGACTATTTAGATAGTAGATTATCAAAGCAGGCAACAGGAAGCAAGTATACTTTTCTATTGCTGGCAAAAGCACGCTGCTCCTCGCGAATTTGAGCCTCCAGTTGGCGAACTTTATTATCAGAAGAAACCAATTTTTTCCTCGTGTCTTCCTGCCATTCAAAGAAACATGAGTATACTCCAAGATGAGATATTGACAAATAATGAAAATAATGTATAACTATAACATACCAATTTGGACCTCAAAGTTTCCACTAATGAACACCTATCCTTCTCTGCTTCCTGGAATCACAAACAGCAAAAGAGGTAATAACTAATTGCCAGAAACATGAAAAAGCAACAATTATAAAATAAATCAAAAATTTCTACCTGAAGCTTATTTATAACTTCTTGCTGCTCTTTCTCTCGTCTCAATGCAGAATCTGATGTTCGTTTTATTTCCTCCTCAGCCTCAGCCTGAACTCTCTGTATTGATGCTTTCAAATCTACTGCAAATTTCTCTCGCTCTTCTCTTCTCTGATCACGCTCTTCATCTAATAAGGCTTTTAATTCAGAGATAGATGTCTGCTGGCTGAACCAATCAAATATAAATTAAAATCCATCCAATCAAATATAAATTTAAAATCCATCCTCGCACCTTGAAAATATTGCTTCTCTTTGATGTTTTCATAAAAAATAACACAACAATTTTGATGTAGAATGTTGAGATTTGAGCCAATTTGCAATATCTACTTAAGAAGTAAAGATGTGCTATAATTACAACTGGATTATCTCACTGACCCTGTAGTTAATTTGGCTATTATTTTCTCAAACCTCTTAAATTTAGAAATGCAAATAACAAAAACCGGATAAGCATTCCCACCCTTCCCACAAGAACCCAGGTGAACTTTGACCAGAAAATGGACCTTCACTTTCTTATGTCTTGGGCAAAAGGTAGTAGAAAGTCCTGGTAATAAATTAAAATATTCTTGCAAATGCTAAGAGTAAGGAAGCTTCTTTAAGCATGACCTACAGAACCTAATGAAAGTAAGAAAGCAGATTATAATCAACGGTAGAATTTTCCATCAATTTGACCCTTCAAGATTATTGTAACTCTCACCTATTAATTATTTCATTAGCTTCAACACCGGACTGCACAGATGCACTAAGTCTTTCATTAAGGTCTTCGATGCCATGTTTTTGTTCAGCAGATATTCTATTTAACTCTGCTAGTTCCTTCTCTTTAGCCTCCAAAGACCGGCGCAACTCACTGAGCTGATCGACATAAGATTTCGAAACTGACTCTTTCAACTCTCTTATTTCCTGCAAAAGCACGAATCATCACCTATGGCACTGATAGACACACGTGTCAAACATGACAAACTGCAGGAAAGAAGCCCTCAAATGAAGGAATACGGTTATGCAGTTTTATTCCTCAAATTTACAAAAATAACCAAATAAAGCACTACATTCTCTCCTTTGTGGCACATCAAGGGGGACCTCACAAAAGGGCATGGATTATAGAAGATTTTAAACTATATGAATTAAAGTATTTGGAGCATGTTTGGGGTGGCTTATAAGAATGCTTGTAGACCACCCCAAGCATGCTCTTTGATATGTACCCGCTGCTTTTCAAAAAACTTCAGAACAGCAAGAGAGGCAGAACGAGATTTTTTACCGTAATTTGCTAAAGGTAAGCTACATAACCATGATTTTTAATGAGCGAACTTTTTGATGAAGTTATTCAATGATAAAGTACAGTCTAATTGACAAGAATGCAGCTCCATAACTAATACCTAAGACAGTCTTACATAAGGCAGAAGCCGAATAATACTTCGCAATAGTCACCCAAATAATCCATGAACATACACAACTATAGGGACAAGGAAAACCAGAAAGGAAGAGGATAAAATGCCCGTGTGAGACATACAATTTCATGGCGCTCACTAGCTGCAAGGTTCTCTCTGCGCAATGATTCAATGGTTACAACTTGATTTTCAAGAAGTTTCCTCAGATCCTGCATATGCATTTATATTTAATTCATATAAAAATGAATAGTCTGGACTGACAGAAAATTTGAGGTAACAATTAAAAACATTTCAACAATGCAAATATACCGTGTTTGAACGTTGAAGGCTCCTAAAATCATCAAGAGAGATTGGTCCATCGGAAGCACCAATTCCAATTCCTTTCGGTCTTTTGCTCTCAGCACCAAATTCCTCTTTAGAAAAACATCAACTGAGCTTATAAGTACAAGAGAAGCATGTACTGTGTCATCTATGTCTATTCATGCGCAGAACTTAAGCATGTATTCCAGATGTTGTACAGATGCTTAGTAGTATTAACCTTTGAACATCAGTTCCTCATTTGACGTAGTAATACACATCAACAAAGAAGATAATATCATTCATAAAATAAAGCCATGGAATACTAATAATAATACAACCAATAATGCAGATTGTTTCTCCAGAATGATGTTATTTTCTTTGAATTGTTAGCCAATTATTATTTACTCATTCAGTCTCCTAAAAGAGACTTTATTTTATCTCAATTTTCTGTAATATATATCAATAAACAGAACTAAATTCAATCTCATCCATTAACATTCGATAGATAAAAATTAGAGTGACTGGAAATATAACCCAACCAGCTTTCAACTGATAACTTAGAATTAATCTCAGGCATGCCTCCTACATACATAAAGAGCCATATGTGTAATCTCAGTGACAAGAGACAGCATCATGCTTATTTAAAGATTCCAATACCAGCTGATATCAAGCAGAGAAACTGGAAAAAAAAAAAGTGCTAGCAACATAGGATCCCTGTGTTACTTAATCATGTTTCAGCAGTACTGGCACAGATCTATTTAAAGTAAAATATAAACTCGCTAGATAATATCACAAAAATGATTTTTGATTTTGATAGTCAGCAAATTAACTTGACACTTACCTACTTTTCTACTTCACTCAACTCACAAAACCTTATTTGATACTTCTCCACATTTGGGTAAATGGATCCATTTATTCTTTTCCACTCTCTCATGGGTCATTTCCATGGTAAAACCTCATAAGCTACATCTTTTTCAGTTGCATAATTCAATGCTATTTTAGGCCAGATTCTTCCCCTGACCAACTTAATATATTCTGTCACAATTTATCTTCAATAAGTTTTACCTAGACGTATTCACGAATATCCTAATTTCTCAGCATCTCTTCTAGGTTCACCAAAAACCTATCTTAGCAATATCATCTCAACCACATTGAGATCGTGTATATGCTGCAAATTGCAGCCCACTCAGTTAGCATCGTTGGTCTTTCTGAACCAATAGATTTTACCTGCTTTCCTCTTCAGATGTCCACCATCAACTGCGAGAGCAGGTTTTTGAACTTCTCGAAATACAAAGGCAAAAGCAAGCTCTGTAAACATGTGAGGAGAAGGGAAAAATAAGTCAAAACTCAAGAAGAGTGAAAAGAGATTGTGAGATTTTTACAATAAACACTGTTTCGCAGATTTTAAATATGGAACAGCAAACATAGTGTTTTGATCATTAGGACCTAAGCATAGAAAAGACAAGGTAATTCAAAAGACAACTCTAAGAAGGAAAAACGAAAATAGCTGGTAAAAAGCACAAGACAAGAAAATAAGCACGGATGAAAATGCATCAAGGATGCTAGCAAAATGGGTGGATGGAGCAGAGGCTAGGTAAACTGAGACAACAGGAGGTGGGATGATTCACTAACACTTATGTAACATTACTTGTTACACGTCTAAAAGTCCTTGAGAAAACAAGAACAAAGAAAACAAATCTACAAACATTATAAATGATGGAGGCATCAAATAACTTTCAACCAAAAAAACAGTTTCTGTCCAATCCAATTAGGCTCTCACTGTGATTTGAAATGAGCTAGAGCCAAACTAGTTTTTGAAAAAAAAAAAATTTTTAAATTTAATAATAATATTAATATTAATAATAACAATAATAATAATAATAATTCTCATGATATATGCATTTTGAAGTTATTCAAGAGCTTCGAAGAAATTAACCGTAGAGCTTCAACTAAAATGATACACTCAAATAAGAATTAACTTTAAAAGGCTAAGCACCAACTTTACCATGTTGTGGAGTAAATGCTATTGAGATGATGTCTCCATGACACAGTTTTGCTTCAGAGCTACTTTTGATCAACTTCTCCCAGTTTAAATATGTTCCATTCGTGCTGAGGAAAGACTAAACGTCAGAAAAATATCTAGACCAGATTGAATCAAGAAAGCTTGACAAATTAACATACAACCTAGAATCTTTCAGGAAAACAGAAGTACAGTTGTCAGAAGGATGTTTCATATCATCAGCAGCAACCCTTTTCCGGTAAATCTTACAATGATGTGCGCTTACTGCAGGTGAGATAATCTGGAAACGGGAATCATCCACTAATCGACCAAGACAGTGTTCATCTGAGGTCAGAAGCAAATTCATGCCCTGTTATGGCAATACTTGTGTCAGCCAATCCTTAAATCGCATCTTTGTTGCAAAGGCTTTCATCGTAATATGAAAAGCATAAAATAGCAAGAGTGTAGGTCAGTGCCCAAAATAGAGGTCGAAATAGTGGTTATAGCATTGATCAAAAGCTTCTAGAGTTCAAAGCTACAGTTACAGGCAGCAAAGATAAAGTTTTAGGTACTCATATAGATTCTCAATTATGCGTTCTCAAAGTTATTTCACTAGTCATGTATATTACAGATTACAACAAGATCAAACAGAGATTCCTATGATGGAAATAATATTATTTTTTCTTATACTCAAATAACTTCTTGGGTTATATTTTCTAAATTGTTTCGCATGACATGTGCATTAACATTTGCAGATTGCAAGACATTACATAAATTCATATAGCCCTTGTTTGGTTTAACTAAAAAAGTTGATTAAGATGTATGTAAAAGTCAATAATTAATTTTAATCCCACGTTTCATGGACTCACAAGTTTTAAAGCATACATTCCATCAACTTTTATCAAAATCTACTAAAAATCTAATTTTTATCTAAACCAAACAAAGACATATTATTGTTTTTTCTTAGATAACTAGCTAAAAATGGTCACTCATAAACTATGTTAAGAATTCATATTTTGCAGGTCTTACAAATTGTCAACAAGAATTTTCAAAAACGTGCCTTCATTAATGTCTAATGTTTCTTTAATATACGCACATGCACACGCCACAGAGCACAAAAATATGCAATCAAAACTATGCGGCATGAGTTCATCTATTGCAGTAATTGACTACATCAATTAGAAACCACATGACAATATAAGGTTTTGCCATAATTATGGAAAATGAAGAACTGGCTGCTTTACATGTGACAAAATTTCCTAGAACATCTGTTGATGCTGTCACCTTTTCAATTTTACTATAAACCAAAAGGTAAGAATTCACATCCGAATTTCCCTCTGTTGACCGGAAAGATCGGTTTGAATACTGAAAGATAAAATGGGGCAGAGCAATAAGCTATCACTGATTACAGACTTTCAGTTAATTACCTAGATATTAAGGCTTTGGTAGCTCACAACTTTTATGCATAAAAATTAACTTAAATATGAGGACTAAAAGAATAACATATACCGAAATTATTACCTTTGGCGATGTTGAATTAAAAAAAAAAAACCATTACTCAAGGTCCCAGTGAAAACTATAAGGCGCAAACTGCAATTATCGTAAACTAACGTATTAACAAAAACTCAAGAACTTCGAGGCCGTGTTGAACCTGGTGGCGCTTCCGGGCCTTCTCAGATATTGCAGTGAGCACGCCCCAGACATCCGGATCGGAATACTGAAGTGGCTGAGAAGCAAATTTTGCAGCCACTGATAAAATGAACTCTTCGGGACTCTGTGCACTTCTTGAGAGAGGAGAACTACTGTTATCTTTATTCTTGTTATTGGGATTATTATGATTGTTGGCATTGTGTGGTAGATGGGAAGAGCTGGACTGGGAGAATACGGGAGATTGTTGAGCAGTTTTCGGGCTCGGATTCGGGCTGGGCATCGAAGCCTGTGGAGTGGTCGGGTTATCTTCCTCCTTCGCCATTTAATTGCAGACCCTCGATGTGTGAAAAGGGTTTCTTAATGGCGGGGATTTTGAAACCCTAGTGTTTGATTTCTGGGTTGTCGCGTGTTGGGGAAGCTGAGTAGTAATTTTTCTGTTTTTTAAATTTTTTTTTTCCATTTTATGTACAGCGCCATTTATAGCATGTTTTGATCCATTTTTTTTTTTAAATAATGCATTTATAAATAATATTTGATGGAGAATGTATAATTGAAAAATGAGAAAAAATTTTGAGTTTGCGTATAATATTATTTTATTAAAAAATATGTAGTTAAAAATAAGAGTATAATATTGTTTTATTAAGAAATGTGTAGTTAAAAATAAGAGATGGAAAAATGTATTTTCCAAATAATGAGGATCAAAAAATGGCTTAGCCTTTTTTACACAGTTTGTTGATATTATTGGTCTTATTAAACTCCCTTTTGTTCCCATTTTTAAAAAAATTATTTTTTTAAAACTTATTTTTTAATCACATATTTTATGAGATTCATAATTTTTTTTATTATATATTTCATCAATTTTTATCAAAATTTACTAAATATTTGATTTTTTTTTACTAAATCAAACAGAAGTTAATGTGTGATTGAAGAAAATAAAAATTTTAGATTTAGCCCATGTTTGGTACATATTAAAAATTTCATTCTCATTCTTCTATTTATTTTCAACCACACATTCTTCAATAAAATAATAGTTTCCATAATATCAATAACTTTTCCTTCTTTTTCTACCACACATTCTCCATCAATCTACCATTTCAAAATACATTCTTTCAAAATAATATGACTCAAACACACCCTTAATATGAAATAGAATGCCCTCTTTAATGGCCATTATTTGGCAAAAATAAAATTTTGAATAGTGATTTTTTGGAAAACGTGTGATTAAAAAGTATGAATTTTTTTTAGATCAAAATATTTTATTGTATGAATGTATAATTAAAAACAAGAATGTAGAAAAAAAATTTGATAGTGATCGTCAAACAAGGGCTAAAATTTAAGTTTGAATAGTTTATAATATGTAAAAGCATTGTAAATAGGGTTTAATGTCGTATTGTCACGTGATAATTTATTCTCACTATAACAAATAGCAATTAAAATGTTCAAATACTTAATTGACACGTAGATTGTTTATCTTCAGTCGTCTATATAGAATAGCATTACTTTTTATATAATTAAAAAATTGAATTTCTTGTTAGAGAAGTGTTATAAACGGTTTAAATGAATAATGAATGATGGATCCTCCAAAATGTATTAATAGATAGTGACTTGAGGGTTTAAAACATAAAACAAACATAAGCTAAACACTTTTCAATGAACAAAAATGAGTACACCATTGTTACAAAACTCACGGCTGTTATGAGTAGTGTATTTGACAGTAAAGCTTTATTGAAAAGTCAATAACTATTTAGAGAAGCTCAAAATTTGGGCTTCTCTATAATTGCTTTTTTAAGCCTTTTTTTGTGAAAAATTACTTTTGAATTTAGCCAAACAATCAATAAATATAAGTATAAATAACATAAAAATAAGAAGGGAGTTAGAAAATCAAGCATTAGGGAATCATGTCAAGGACGTTGTCCTAAAATCTTGTTGCCTCCCCTTCATACTTCATACTAATACTTTCTACACTACGGACTTTCAAGATAAAATTCATATAGCTTACAATTGATTTTTCTTCTATGGACACAACCACAAAGAAATAAAGAACGAGCCTTTATCGAGTTGCCAAAAGTATATGAGTATAAAATGTATATGGAGCATTTTGTGTATTCTAATTTTCATCTCAAATTGTATTTTTCATGTTACATCAAATAATGAAATCACCTTCTCTTCTATAGGGCGAAATCAATATCCCACGATAATGAATGTTTCATCCATTAAAATAGAAATTTCATATAAAATAATGGTGTTTTAACATTGCATTATAACTTCAATTAAAAATAAAATTGCAATTTAAATGTTTGAAACTTCTTTTATGTTACAACAATCCCCCATAAGTTTTAAATTTTCAAAATAGATAAATAAATAATATATAGTGGCTACATAATACTATGCACTAGATATATATGTCTTTTGAAATTAAACATCACTTGATGATAATAATTTTCATTTGAGGGAGTCATAATGGACTAAGCCCTAGCCAAACTCCAATTGCTTCACACATATTATCGATTTATACTCTAGTTCATAGTGGGTAGCGCTCTTAATGATTATGTGCTCTAACATTGATTATGGTATGAATATCTAGAGAATAGTCCAATCTCATAGCCACGGTCCCATGGCCACTCTTACATAGGTAAGTCTTTCAAGGGTATCACGACCCGTACCTCGTGAGAATTCTCGCATTGGTACTCATTTAGGGTTAAATCCTTCCAACGTCACATTATTATTTGCATTATCACCATAGGGGTGAGCACAAATAAAATAGTGTTATTACGAGTCATGCAGTACGAGTTGTTTTTTTCTCATTGAATATTTTCATGGAATCTCTAATTACAAATGTTAGATTACTCCTGGGGGTAACCCCCTTATGAGCTTAAACTAATCTCCCTTAATGATTTATGTATGTCAATCTCGGATTACAATTTATTTCATGTCCCTATTAGACAATAATTTGGTGCTATCAATTTGCAAAACTTTTATTCTTCACCTGCACATTCGCATATCAGCAAAATCTTCTAAAATTTTCAAAATATAAATATCACATATATGAGTTTAATAAGATAAACACATGAAATTTTAATATTGATTTCTAGTAATACGTTTGAGCACATGCCACCATTCAACTCCTGTATTTCTCTTGCAATCTTTAGATTCAATTTGAACACTCTGCTCAAAGAGTTAATTTCATTATAATTATGAATAATCATAGATGGAAGTACATACATCCGGAATTTTTAATACCCTTACATTTCACAGATATCTGGCTTGAATAGAGTAAATATATGTTCTTACAATTCATCTCTTTCAATAAAATCAAACATTGTGAGGAGATCATTGGTGCACATGTTTATCAACCCCAAACTTTCTTGACTTCCATCAACTAGTATATTAACAAATTATTCTTTAAACACATTCGCATAATATTGGCCATAACGCTAAAGAATAATCACATTTGCAAACTAGATTATAAATCAAAGAACACGAGATCATGTCATTTTGTTGAATGTGAAAGAAATGAGTAAAACATACTGCAACAAGGCAGAACCAATTCTCAATTCACTCGTTACAGCTATAACCCTAACAATTAAATTCTCAAATATGCATGGTGGTGGAATCAGTTATGTTAAAATTAAATAAATAATATTTAAAATGGATAACAATTATGTTTTAGCTTAATTTGTTCAACGAGTTTCTATTCCTAACCTGTATGCACAAAGGTAATTATAAAATATCACTAGCAAACTTATAGCATGATCAATTATTTACTGAGTCATTGAAAACAAAAAATTGCGAAACTCATGTATATGCACAAATATTAAAATTCCCTGAAGACAAAATTTACTCAGATGCTTGCACTTTTATTATAACATTTCAAAAAATTCAAGAATTTCACATTTGAACTCAATTGAACACTATAGGTCTAAAGGCTAGTTGAATCACTTGAAAGTTACTTTTTCGCAGTCTTGCTTGCCCTGTGCTTCTACATGTAAGCCGAAGACAGGAGTCAAGATTTGCAGATGTATGATTTTAAACATGCAATCCTCAGTTATCAAGCAATCAATCAATCAGCAGTAGAAACGCAGAGAAACAAACACAAGAACACGATCAATTGTTTTGTCGGTTAGGTAGGTAGTTTGGGACTTCCCTTAATCTCCCTTTGAGTCTCCTCAAGAGGGTTCTGCACTAGAAAACCCATCAAATCGGAAACACCATAATCAACAGTACAAAACACGCCAAGAATTAGGCCAGAAGCACATGAGGAACTCACACCACACTCTACTTTCTGATTTTTTAACCAACAGTAAAAGAGTTACTTCTCACTAACCTGACTGGAGACCTTCCCTTTACTCTATATCTCACAAAGAAAGAAAAAGAAAATAGAAATCAAAAGAAGAAGGAGATGAACATTAAGTCAGAATGGTGATATGAGAGTCTCTCTCTAAAAGCTACGTGAATGAAATCATTGATTTTTTGCATTTAAATCGGGCTGTTTATTGGCAATTCCTGCAACATGTTAATGGAATTTTTATGAACATGGAAACACATACATCTTGTACACACAGTCACGCAGTCTTTCTATTTTCCTTCAATTTTCCAGTTAGCATCATGACCAACATACGCAATGAACTTGCCTGTCAAAGATCACAAGACTTTCCGACATATAAATCACCAAACACGACGTTAGATTGTTGGGAAAAACGGGTGATTTGTATGTAGATATTTATCAATAAATATAACAAGTATGGGTTGTGCTACAAGTACATAGGGGGCGCCATAATGGTATCCATAATGGACACATGGTGCCCCCTTGCCCTCTATGTACAACAAGAACAATCCAACGAGTATAAATAACATAAAATTAGGAAGGAAGTTACGTTAATGACGTTTTCCTAAAATCGCGTTGCCTCATCTCGTGTGGGTACTGTCAAAATTTACGGCTTCAAGATAAACATATTTGTCATAGTTGATTCTCTTTCTATGGGCACGACCAGATGGAGATAAAGAACGAGCCTATATTGAGTTGTCAAAAGCATATGAGTATAAAATTTATAGGGTATATTTTGTGTATATTCTAGTTTTCTTCTCAAATTGTAGTTTTCATGTTATATCAAACAATGAAATCACATCCTTTTTATAGGGTAAAATAAACCTCCCACAATAATGAATATTTAGTCCATTAAAATAAAGTTTCATATAATATCATGGTGTTTTAATATTGCATTATAACTACAAATTAAAAATAAAATTGCAATATGAATTTGGAATGTTTGAAACTTCTTTTATGTTACAACAGTTGTTTGGTTTGAAGCTTGAACGTCTAAGCAATGAATTGCTTTGCCGTTTGTTACTTGAAACTTATATGATTAATTTACATTTTTCTTTTAAGCTTTTATTTAGAATTTGAGACCTATATTCATAGCAAGAGAATTAACGAGGAAAGTGTTTTTTTTTTTTTTGCGGCTCTGCCTCTTAATACATTAAAATAACTTACTTTTATTTATTAATTTTAGATGTAAAATATAATTTCAATCAATAAAAGGCTAAAAGATTGTTGGTCCATGCCACATTAATCGTAAGGCCATTGAAGAAATATTTTTGAGTAAATTACTTATGAAAATCTGATTGTTTGAGTGTGCAACATTAATCCTAATGTCATTTTCTAAAGTTTTGTGGATGCAATGAAGGTCAATTGACCGGCTGTAATCTGTACTTTTCTTATATTTATCGTTTTTGGTCTAAAACATTAGTTAGTTGACCTTAAATTTATCGAGCAAAAATAGTTTACTTGATGTTTTGTAAATAATATATCTTTAGCTTAATATGTCCATTGCTCCTGTTTGGGCTCTATTAAACTAAAAATACATTTTTTCAAATTTTATTTTTAACAACACATTCTTCAATAAAATAATATTATACTTAAACCAAATTTTTTTCCTTTCGTTTTAACTTTTAACCACACATTCTAAAAAAATATTATTTTAAAATAATTTTTTTCCAAAACCTCTTTAAAATAGAGTCCAAACAAGGGCAAAATATTGCCACTGAAGTCTTGAGCTCATGCAAAATAGATCACAAATTTTTCGGATTAATTACAGAAAATCGTGTAGAAATGTTTATATTTGCGATATACTCCATTCCTATTGGAAATTGCAGAAACCCTCTATTTGAAACATTTTGTGCGAAAAACCACATACCGTCAGATTTCCCATTAAAAATAATAAAAATGTCAAAATTAAAAAGTAATAATTGCAATTTTAATATTCAAACTTTTTATTCTTTTACAAATTATATCCAAATTTTTTTATATACCACCCACGATCCCTAACCTTTAAAAACTTCAACTCCAACCCCCTCTAAAAATCTTGCCTCATCTTTTCCAACTCCATCATTTGCTTCCTCTTAGTGTCCTCAATCTTCTCATATATCTATCCAAACCTCTGAATAGACTATGCCAAAATCTTCTCATATATCTATCCAAACCTCTGAATGGACTATGCCAACAAGTTAGCAGACTCTGCACCTTCATCTTCCTCTTCGTCTCCTAACCCTTCCTCCTCCTCGCTTGACTGCCCTGATTTCACGGGGTGCTTTTCTTCTTG